>PVLC010008993.1:0-30937 GCA_004027655.1 Graphiurus murinus | reverse complement strand
GAATTGGCTATGGTAATTTATTGCTTTGATAAGATATCAAATGTAGCAGCTATGTATTACAGTATGAAATATAAAAGTTTGGTAAACACAACACTAAAAAACTATTAAGTCTAATATGCCCTCCTTCCCTTACAGAAACGGAGACATCAACCTCTAAGTCAGTGTAACTCAGCCTGCTTCTAAAAGAAAACCTGCCGACAAATGTAGAAGGGGAAATAAGGTCATCCTAACTCCTGAGTGCTTCTCACGTTACCCTGGGACAGACATCTTGCAAGAGTATGCTTTGGTTTAAACCTCCAATAAACATTTTAGTGAAAAGGTATTGTCAGTTCTTACAACCATTAACACTGTTTCATGAAAATAATTATTAACCAATATACCAATAATAGGCATTTACTGAGGGCTTATAACATCTAACACTTCTAAATCCTTCATGTGAATCATAAGTATGTGAGATGAGTTCTATTTTTTTAATCTAGATTTGAAGATAAAGAAACTAAAGCTTTGAGAAGTTGTTGCACAGTAAGTAGTAGAACTTGGATTTGACTCTGGACCTGTGCATTGGCCACTAATATGTGCATACTAGATTTTTAACACTCCCTATGTTGATATGGTATGGTATGGTGTTTTGGGGGTTTTTTTGTTTTGTTTTGTTTTTTTTTGGTACTGAGGAACTGGACATTAAACTCAGGGGCATTCTACTTCTGAGCTACATTCTCAGACCTTTTTATATTTTATTTTGAAACATAGTCTCACAAAGTTGTTGAGACTGGCCTTGTCTCTGCATTCCAAGTACTGGGATTATAGGTGTGTGCCACCATGCTCAGCCATATGGCCTTAACAATTAAAAAAAGCTGTATATAAGCTGAAAGCAGTGGTGCATGACTGAATTTCCAGTACTTGGGAGGCTGAGACAAGAGGATCACAGTTTTTAGTCCATTGTATGGTAACTTAGCAAGACCCTATTTCAAAATAAAATAGGACTGGGGTAAAGCTGAGAGGTAGAATGCCCCTAGGTTCAATCCTCAGTATCACATAATGACACACAAGAAAAGCTGTATCCAATACCTAATTTTCAGAGGATACTCACAACATACTTGTAGTATTTTTTCACTTTAAAAATGAGAAAGCTGAGATTCAGACACCATCACCAAGTAATCAATGGCAAAGACTTCCACGTGGTTATGCTCAGTGGCTATCCTGCCTTTCTGCAGGGACACTGCTTTTATGACAACCATTACTGTATTTTGGTACTGGGGATTAAACCCAGGGGCATTTTACCTCCTACCTATACCTCCAGTTCCCCCCCCCCACCCCCCACCTTTTTTTTGAAACAGAGTCCTGCTAAGTTGCTGAGGCTGACCTCAAACCAGTGATGCTCCTGCATCAGTCTCCCAAGTAATGGGATTATAGTTGTGTACCACTACGCCTAGCTACAACCATTACTTTAGGGCACCTTCTTCAGAGTCATAAAAGTCTCGACCATTTCCGAGGAATGTGGTACAACTGTAGATTCAATTATAAGAACCTAGGAAAGTGACCACTCCACTGGTAATTAGTTTATTTAATGCATATTCAGCTTCCTACTTTGTGGTTAAACAGCTTTGTGTCATTTTCCAAGGCCAGGAGGGACAGAGATTGTGGTTTGGAGCTATGCTGCAGAGAGCAGCACTGTACAGAAGGGAGGAGAGAGCAGAGTAGGCAGACTCTTCCAGCTAGGAATGCATCCCTGGGGACAGCTCACCCAGGCTTTGCTTAGCTATATGCCTGCAACTTTGCTCCTCCTTTTGAAACTTTTCTTCCTCCCCTTTAAATATACTTCCTCTTTTAATCTCTCTCTCTACACACACACACACACACACACACACACAGAGACACACGACAGTGTGTGTATATGTTAATTCCAGTGATTAGAGGAGAGCAGCTGATAATTTTCTAGTACTTTTTAGGCTTTGTTTGTTGCTTGTATTTAAAATAATATTATGAAAGTCGGGCGTGGTGGTGCACGCTTGTAATCCCAGCATTTGGGAGGCTGAGACCGGAGGATCCGGGTTCACCGCCAGCCTCAGCTACCTAGTGAGGTACTCTGCAACTTCGTGAGACTCAGTTTCAAAATAAAGAATAAAAAATAGAGCTGGGGGTATAGCTTGGAGGTAGAATGACCCTGAGTTCAATCCTCAGTACCACAAAAAAAAAAAAAAATTATGAAAGTGATTTTAAAAATCCCACTTGAAAGGGAGCAACTTCTAGGCCTGGTGGCATACACCTGCAATCCCAGCCACTCAGGAGGCTCAGGAAGAAAGATCAATAAGATTGAGGTCAACATTGGCGATTTAGTGAAACCCTGTCTCAAAAAGTAAAAGGGGCCGGGCATGGTGGTGCACGCTTGTAATCCCAGCATTTGGGAGGCTGAGACTGGAGGATCCGGGTTCTTGGCCAGCCTCAGCTACTTAGTGAGGCCCTCCACAACTTAGCGAGAACCTGTTTCCAAATAAAGAATAAAAAATAGGGCTGGGAGTATAGCTCAGAGGTAGAATACCCCTGGGTTCCATCCCTAATACCGCAAAAAAGGGGGGATGTACCTCAGTGGTACCCCTGGGTTCAATCCCCCAGTACCACCAAAAAATAAATGAATAAATAAAAATAAAAGGAACAATGGATACCATCTGACATGTGTATAGTACTTCAAATTTTTTACTGTTTCCACAAACTGCAATCTATTTTACTCTTAACACTTTTGTGAGGATGGTCACTAAACAAAAGAACTACAGTCTCTTTGGAAACTGGCCTGTTTAATATCAACTAGTTTGATATCAAGTGTTCCAAAGGAGGATCTCAAATTCCCTTTTATGCTTGATCCCTCCCCTTAACCTTATTTACTTTACCATAAACCTTGATCAAAGAGATTCTAATGCAGCCGGGCGTGGTGGCGCACGCTTGTAATCCCAGCATTTGGGAGGCTGAAACCGGAGGATCCGGGTTCGCGGCCAGCCTCAGCTACCTAGTGAGGCACTCCGCAACTTAGTGAGACCCGGTTTCAAAATAAAGAATAAAAAAATAGGGCTGGGGGTGTAGCTCGGAGGTAGAATGCCTCTGAGTTCAATCCCCAGTACCGCAAAAAAAAAAAAAAAAAAAAAAAGAGAGATTCTAATGCTACTCTACATTATTTGTTTCATGAAAGGGCTATTGTTACTGAAATCTATCTTGTTTGCTGGTTTTATGTTGCATGTTCCACTTTTACTTAATGCTAATCTCTAATTAATACTAAAAGTGTCTGAATTTGTGCTTTTTACAATCAAAACTATATTTTTTTTACAGTCAAAACTATATGCTAAAACTATATTTCTTTGATGATATGAGAACACAGACTTACAAAATCAGCAGGGAGGTGAAGCTTGTAAAGCTGTAAAATGGATTGAAGCAGACTGGACACCTGACTAGAGACCAGGACATCCTGGCCCAGTTTCATGCTGTCCATCACCTTCCTCTGACTTGTGGCCACCTGGACGCTCCACTTGTCTGTGTCTGCGATAATACAGATGGCTTCAGCTATTGGCTCATCAAGCACTGGATGCTGAAAGAGAAACACAGTAGGTCAACTTTCCACACTGCTGCGAGGTGATATCAAAATGTCCAGAGTGCTTTTGGTTAGCAGTAAACTAACCTTTTTGAAGTTCCTTGGCAACAACTAGTTGTGGGAGCTACAGAAATTTTGAGCTTTACAGGGATTCAAATAGGAGTGTCACTAAGTCATCATTTAAAATTACATTTAGTCATTATTCTTGTGTGTGTGTGTGTGTGTGTGTGTGTGTGTGTGTGTGTGTGTGTGGTACTAGGCATTCTACCCGAGTTATACCCCCAGCCCTATTTTATTTTTTATTTTGAAACAGTGACTCCCTAGGTTGCTGAGAGTCTTGTCACGTCACTGATGCTAGCCTCAAACCTCCCAAGTATATTACCTGTGTACAAAATTACACCCAGCAGTCATTATTCTTTTCTTACAACCAGGAAGTACAGTGTAGCCATTGCTAAATGTTCATAGATAGGCAAAAAGATATGTACCTTACCTATATTCTAGGAAATTAATTTTGTTTTTCCTTGAGACACTGAATTCTCCTAAATTGGGGCAATCAGACTAAGGTATAGGATTCCACTGATAGTTTTCCAATAACGAGGTTAGGCAGGGTAACTTAATATTCCCTTATAGTTATAGCTTTAATCATTAAGCAAAATTTATTTACTAACTATGTGTGTAATATACACCAGTCATCTCTAACAACCAATAAAACCAAACTGAGTGCTAAATTTATTTATCCAGATGAGTCCAAAAGGGAAAAGTATGGCTACTAGTTACTTAAAATGTATAATTCTTGATAATTATAAGAGCCAATAGAAGCAAAACAAAGGGCCTTGAAAACATCTAATTTAGCTGGGCCTGTGGCACATGCTTGTAATTCCAGTACTTGGGAGGCTGAGACAGGAAGATCATAGGTTTGAGGCCAGTCTCAGCAACAAAGCAAGGCCCTCAGCAACTTAGTGAGACCCTGTTTGAAAATGAAAAATAAAGTCAGGCTAGGGGTATAGCTTGGAGGTAGAATGCCCCTTGGTTCAATCCTCAGTACTACACATACACACACACAAAAATCTAATTTCTTAAAACTGATCAAAAAGTAACCGCTTCACCACCATCCCCTTCTGGCATAACCACTTGGCATGCTGCAAGTGCATAAATCAACATTCCAACAGGACAGTCCCTCTGGGCTGCAAATAAGAGAGTAAGAAGGGAGCCGTGATGGACTACAGAGTGGAGACAGGCCAACAGACCACACGGCCAATGCGTGTGCACACATGCTTCTACTCCTCATTCCCCAAAGGAAAACTGGTACTGGCTTTCTTCTGTCGCAGTCCCTTCCACCACCCCATGCTGGCTGCTGCTTGCTGTAACTTCTTCTCAGCAGGCTCATCCTAGTTCTCCTCTGGAGAATGACCTTTCTTGCATAAGGCCTGCTGGGCCTGTACTCAGGGCCTTACCGTGTGGTTAGGGGATCCCGGCCACATCAATTAGACACTCCTGTCCTGGGAGAAGGGCACGGCAGATGGGAAATGGTTGGTAATACCACACTTCTGCCCAGACAGCACCTGGTACAAATACCTCCAGGTAGCTCATGGTGCCTGGGCTTGGTCTAGAGTTGCCTCTTCTCCTGTTACTCCAAGCCCAGTTCTTAGCTCTGCTCTTCTTATTAATGCCATGAACTCCTCATGTCCTTCCAATAAATTCCATTCTACTTAAGTTAATAAGATTTGGTTCCTGCTAATTACAACAAAGAAAGCAAACAGACACACAACCTTATCCTCAGAAAACAGTTACCTATAATTTCTAAGACAACACAAGTAATGGTACTTTGCAAGTAGAAATCAAAGCTGTATTGTCGTCCTGCAATTGTAACAACAGGTGATGTGACTGTCTAATCCTGGGCTCTGTTATTAAAAGGAGAGTTGATACACCTTTACACATCTTCTCAGAGAGGGAAAAACTGACTGGTGAGTTGAATGGAAATGTTGGGACCGTCATTTTTTTCCTATGTGATTTCCAAGGGGGAAGCTTTCAGGGTTTATGTTTTTATCACTGAAAGGCAAAGTCAAATTGTCCAACTTTTATGTTATTCTGTGCTAGGGATTAAACCCAGGGCCATTATACCTCCTAGCTATACCCCCAGCTTTTTTTATTTTTTATTTTATGGTCTAAGTTGGTGAGGGTCTCACCAAATTTCTGAGGCTGGCCTCAGAAACCTGTGATTCTCCTGCTTCAGCCTCCCTTAGTACCAGCATTATAGGTGTGCACCCAGCATGACCAGCACAACATCTATGTAAGCATGTGTTCAAACAATCTTAAACATGAGAAATAGCTTGATAAAGCATATTTTTTAATTAATGAGGTCCTATTTCCCAAGCTGATTCTCCGTGTGTAGACTTGTAAGCAGAAGGCACAAGGTTTTCTCACACATGCCCTCCTCACCCATTCTCCAAAACAGCCAAAGACACAGGGCCAGGCTTCGGAGGTAGCTCTGTGGTAAAGCACTCGTAGAGCACACACAAGGTCCTGAGTTCCATTCCCAGCACACACCAACACATAAGAGACTCAGTAACTTCCCTTCATAAGTCCGTTTGGGTTTTTGACTAATCAGGGTGTCATAAATTCACAGCAAGATGACAATGACTTGCCATCAATGTGCCTGGCCCTTATGAACATAGAAAATGGAAATTTAAAATATCTGTATTTTGAACCAAGCCCCTTTGCTGTATTGCATTTATCCAGAATTCACAATGTGCTAATAATGCCATAAAGTAGATCTTTAGTATGGACCTTGCTTTCATTAGTGGTATTATGCCAACATATGTACAATGAGTTGAATGTGTGCAAGTCACCTTCCACTGTAAAACTGTTTGTTTGTTTGTTTGTCTTTGATTGACTGATTTACAGTAGGTATCTTGAGCCCTAGGTTACAAGTGAACTCAGTCTTCTAAATGATCTCCCTGCTGTAGCAGTAGGGAAGGGAAGAGTGTGTCAATCCAATTGCCCACTAGTCCACAGACTACAAATTATATAGTACACCACCAACACACCAATAGCTTTGTTTTAAGCAATGAATCACTGGAAGAAGGGCAATGAGGCTTACTAGGGAGGTGACAAGTGGAGTATTCTCCAAGTATGAGTTACTTCAGGAGGCTGTCCTTCTAGATATGACAAAAAGGGTAGAAAATTAGTTCAAGTATTTTAAAAGTAACCAAATCGGTAAGTGAAATGTTTAAAAAAAAAAAAAAAAAAAAAAACTAACATGAAAACATGCACAAGTCACTTTTAAATCAGAGAGCAAAGAGGCAGAATCTGCAGGGGACATTTGAGGAAAGGCTAAAATAAGCTGGCAGGAATCTGTGAACCCATTCCATGAAATTTCTCCCTGTATCCTTAGTCCCTAGCACAGGAGCAGGCATTTGAAAAATGCTACTTACCGAATTAAAGTGAAATATGTGTTGTACAGTAAGCATATAACAGAACCAAGGAGCATCGAACATTCCCTAACAGCATGGGGTTGCTGACTTTTTCTTTCATGTATCTGGCTCCCAGGACAGAAAAGAACTGGGCTGACCTTTTCAGAAGAGTGCCTTAAAAGTACTCCAAATTATACATCCTCATACTACTAAATACCTAACACACAATTCCCTGAGTATTTCTTCAGGGCAAGCCAAGTGCCTCTAACTACATCATTTAGTAGCTACTCACTTATTTGCTGAAGAAGAAAACAGAGGGACATCTAAATAGTCGAGAAAAAGAAATGAGAGAGAGAGAGAGAAAGAAAGAAATATCAGTAAGCACATTAGCTACAATTCAAGGAGCCCCAGGACCACTGACTACCCATTCTTTATCAGGCCTGAACTTTTGGAGGATTATAACTTGTAGAAGCATTAACTTCTGATGATGGTGGAGATTTCTGATACTCTTTCCAGAGGAAATTCAACCCCATTACTGAGAAGCCAGTTTAGATACATTATGATTTGGCTTATAAGTCAATCTCTAAGATTGTAATTTTTGTTTGTTTGTTGCAGTACTGGGGATTGAACCCAGGGGCATTCTACCTCCAAGCTATACCTCCAGCCCTATTTTTTATGTTTATTTTGAAACAGGGTCTCACTAAGTTGAAGAGGGCCTCACTAAATAGCTGAGGCTGGCCATGAACCTGCGATCCTCCTGTCTCAGCCTCCCAAGTACTGGGATTACAAGTGTGCACCACTACGCCTGACTAGATTGTAGATTTTAAAAAAGTCCAAGATCCAAAAAAATATATTTGGATTTGTCACAGAAATACACACCTGCACACACCCTACATACACCCCAGCACTTAATTTAAAATTCTTATCAAGGAAGGTTCTATATTTAAGGCATATACAAAACCACAATTTATAAAGCAAAATTGAATTATATGTATGCTTTTTAAAATGGTAGTATTAGGAATTGAACCCAGGGGTTGTCATACCTGAGCTACACCCCCACCCCCTTTTTATTTTTTACTTTGGAACATGGTCTCACTAAGTTGCTAAGGGCCTTTCTAAGTTGCTGAGGCTAGCCTTGAACCTGCAACTCTCCTGACTCAGCCGCCAAACTTCTGAGATTATAGGTGTGTGCCACCACACCCAGCTGTATGCTTCTTAATACTAACTTTCTTATTAGCCATACTGTAAGTGAGCTTTGTCAAGTAGGTTTTTTTTTTTTTTTTTTTCCTTTTCGTACTGAGGATTGAACTCAGGGGCATTTTTACCATTGAGCTATATTCCCAAGGCTTTTTTTTATTTTGAGGCAGGGTCTTGCTACCTTGAAATTGTGATGCTCCTGCCTTAGCTTCCCAAGTAGCTGGGATTATAGGTGTGCGCCACCACCCAGCTGTCAAGTAGATTTTATTTTAGGTTCACAATTGTGTCAAACTCATGTGTGTATTGTACCAGAATAAACACACACACACACACACACACACACACACACACACACACTTAAAGTTAGCAGTAACATACATAGAGCAGTACCTTTATGAAATCAAGTATACTGAAAAATACTATAAAACGTAAGACTAAATGGTTTCAACATCTATTGTTTGTTTGTTTTTTTTGTTTTGCGGTACTGGGGATTGAACTCAGGGGCATTCTACCTCCGAGCTACACCCCCAGCCCTATTTTTTTATTCTTTATTTTGAAACCGGGTCTCAGTGTGTTGCGGAGTGCCTCACTAGGTAGCTGAGGTTGGCCGCGAACCGGGATCCTCCGGTCTCAGCCTCCCAAATGCTGGGATTACAAGCGTGCGCCACCACGCCCGGCTCAACATCTATTGTTATTATGGGGGGGGGGTTGCACTGGGAATTAAACCATTGCCTCAGGTAAACCTTAAGTACTCTTTAAGATGCATCCCTCATCCTTTTTAAAAGCTTGACTAAAGCCAGGCATGGTGGCGCATGCTTGTAATCCCAGTACTTGAGAGGCTAAGACAGGAGGATCACAGGTTTGTGAATAGCTTCAACAACATAGTGAGACAGCAACCTAGTGAGACCCTGTTTCAAAATAAAAAAAATAAAATAGGGTTGGGGGTGTGGCTCAAAGGTAGAACTTCCCTGGGTTCAATCCCCAGTACCACAAAAACAAATAAAAACAATCTTGACCCGCGAATCTGCTATTCTCAGGGCTTGGAGTTTGGAAATGGAGACTAAAGGAAAAATACCTAGGAAGTGAGTGGGGCGAGCCACTGGAGCCCCACTCTGGCCTCCCCTTACACTCTAAGAGAAGGGAAAGACTATGGCTAACTATCAGCTTCATTAAGTAAAATTACTTACTAAATTCCTCTTTGTAATGTTCAAACATCCCCCCTCCAAAGTGCTTATTTCAATTATCACTAGAAAAATGAACCAAAAAGCCCTCATTATGTATTTATCCTTTAGAAAATTCTCCTTCAAACCACTGTTTCAGATTAATCGGGTCCTCTGATGTTTGAGTTTTATTATTTATTTATGTATTTATTTGCGGTACTGGGGATTGAACTCAGGGGCATTCCACCTCCAAGCTATACCCCCAGCCCTATATTTTATTCTTTATTTTGAAACAGGGTCTAAGTTGCGGAGGGCCTCACTAGGTAGCTGAGGCTGGCCGGGAACCCGGATCCTCCAGTCTCAGCCTCTCGAATGCTAGGATTACAAGCGTGCGCCACCATGTCTGGCTAATGTTTGAGTTTTAAATGAAAATCTGAGGAAAAGACGAATATTAAAAAGTTGTTTCTGAGCTGGGTGTAGTTACGCACACCTGTAATACTAGCACTTGGGAGGCTAGGACAGGAGGATTGCAGGTTCAAGGACAGCCTCAATGAAGTAGTGAGACTCTCAGCAACCTAGCGTGACCCTGTTTCAAAACAAATAAAATAGGGCTAGGGGTGTAGCTCAGAGGTAGAACGTCCCTGGGTTCAATCCCAAGTACCAAACAGACACACACGGAGTTGTTTAGCTCAGTGGTAGTGTGCTTAACATGTGTGCAACCCAGGGCGCATCTCCCAGAAATGAGGGGGGAAAATCATTTCTACTTATAATGCTTGTTTGGTTGCTAAACTTGGCAAACCCTATGAATGCTGGTTTACAATGATTTCCTCTCTCTCTCAAGCTAAAGAGAACCGATTTTCTTTTTCTTTTTTGTATGCGTATGTGTGGTACTGGGAGTGGAACCCAGATGCCTTCTACCTCTGGGCTATACCCCAGATCTATTTTATGAGAACCAATTTTCAAATAAGTTACTTGCCAACAGGTTCATCAAATTCTCTTATTGGAGTGAGTCTGCAACCCATTTCTACTTTCTCCCTGACCTGACACCTCCAAGAGTGCGGCCCTATCACTACACACCCGAGTGTCCATGTGTCACCCCTCCAGACGGCTGCTAATCTCCACACCTCCCACAGAAACGTGATCGTGATCGGGCAACTCCAAAACTCCTGACGGGCCGGGGGAGAAAAGAGCGGCAGACAACTGAAGGGTGGATGGCCAGCCTCCATCAGAGGAAGGAGGCAGAGGCCATCTGCCATTGTTTTTTCCCTTGTTCAACTCTTAAGAGAAATCAGAAATAATCATTTATTCAGTTCAACCATGTCAATATCTTGTTTATTCAAACCATTTTCCTGTGAAGATTTCTCAAGATAGATCTGTAAGAGAAATGCTTTGATTTATAGCTTCTTAACTATTAAACCTTGTTGATCAAAACAATAAGCCTGGCTAATTTGTAGCTTTTAAGAATTTGTGGATCCATTTCCAGGGGTGTTAAATACCTACAACATCTGATTTCAAGGCTCTTGACATATCCTGACTTCAGCCAAACTTAAACTTCCAGGAAAAAGAAATGTCTATGCTGTTAGGATAATCAGATGAGAGCTTCTGATAATTTCATAAGAAGGGCACTGATAAGATTGATAGCAAGGACGAGATTGGGTCCGAATATCACTCTGCTCATTTACAAGTGATTTTAGCAACTCATCAATCTGGGCCTCAGTTTCTACATTTGTGAGATGGGACAGTAAGGTGGAGTTTCTGTGAGGTTTGAATGAGGTTTAGTTCACAAAAATTTTCCATGAGAAAAATGTGTGAAACATGTAGCACAGTATCTAACATATTAGGGATTCAAATGTTTGTTTTGCTTTCTTACATCATCTTGTCCCCTTAAACCTCAAACTCAGAGCTCATCAACAACAGTGAGACTGTGGGCAACACTGCCCCCAGTTTATGCATTCTACCTACATCCTCAATCTTCCAAAAATACATGATCATTTTTCTCACCAACTCAAAAACCTATGAGGCAATGTACTGTCAAGTTAACCATACTTGAAGCTCGTCCCAGCCTGGGCTCACCCACCTCTCTGTATTTACCTCTCAGTGCTAAGATCCCCTCCTCCAGGCCAGGAGGAGCCCTGCCTCTAATGTCTTTTACCTCAGGCTGTGGCCGGAATGTCTTCCCTGCCACCTGCCAAGTGGAGCAGCCCTTCACTGCCTGGAAGCCTCCCTCACTTGCCCCTCTTCTTCTGACCTCTGGGAGCACGGACTGTGTACATCACTCATTTTGGCATTTAATCACATGCTGTCTTAACTTGCTCTTGATTTCACATCTGTTTGTCTACTCAGTGATTTAAAAGCAACTCAAGGAGAGAAACCACATTTATTTTTCTTCTGTAGCTTCTGAAACAAGCACAAAAAAAGTGCTGGGTATGTGTGAAATATCTAATGCATTTTAGCTGTGTTGAACATTTTATTTGAGGATTTTATCCAGTTCCTATTAAGTCATCTGCATAATTATTAATAAATTTCCTTTCTGTGTACACTTAAATGACTAGCATTTCATGTGATCATCTACTTTTGACGAAGGGTAAGAAAACACTACTCACATACATGCTTCCTCTAACTATTTATTCCTCAGACATAATGACATTTTTCCTGCAGGGTGGGAAGGAACAGTCCTCCTGGTTCTACAGATGGGAACATTGAGGCCTCAAAAGATGAGTTTATTAGGTATATTGGCATATCAGAAATCTAGGCAATCATCAAGTATATCTGACTTTCAGCTCAATGAGTTGGTCAAACCCTTTATTATGGAACCTCAGGACCTTATCAGGGTGAAAATCCCTTGGATTAGACCATCAGAAGTGTGAATGATGGTGTCAACTCATTACCAACAGGAGAAAACACAGCTACTGCTAAGGAATTCCCCCACCATCTTAATGCTGCATGCATTGCCTAAAATATACCCAAAACTGACCCTTCATCGTCTTCAAAGACCTCGTAGCCTACATGGGTATTATGGACGACAGAAGAGCAGAGAGACGTCTATACTCGGCCAGCTTGAAAGTCTGCACAAGTCCCAATAGTACAGAGATGAGCCTCGGGTAGCCTCTTTACCACACAAAGGAAACAGGAGACTTATGACTCCTTGTATCTTTGACTATTCTTTGAGATATTCTGGATAATAAAACATAAGATTCTTTGGCTTCATTGGTATCAACTTGTTAATCCATGATAAATAAGATAATTCTTATATAAATAAGATACTTGTGGTGAGTTTTATAATTTTATTAAATGGTACTTGCATAAGAGCATGTTACATGGCAAACTATCTTGCTGCAATGAGTCATGGTTAGGCTACAGCCCCAGGACTTATTAACAGTAAACCTTGTGTAGCTTCAGGAGAGGCTTTTAATTGAATTTCCTCTTCTCAGCAATCCATCTATTATTATTCTAGCTCCTTAGAAGAGAAACTGACCAACATAACCACTTCCCCATGACTATAGCTCTGATAATTTAAGCTATACAAGAAAGCCGTTGGCCAACCCCACACCACTTCTGGATGTCTGAGGGACATATAAGTGGATCAAAAACATGTGTGGATAACTCCACTTTTAAAATAAAAACACACAAAAATCAAAAGAAAGAAACCTGGTTATTGCTCACCATTCTTTTTGTGTGTGTGTATATGTGGTACTGGGGATTGAAACTAAGGGCATTCTACTTCCGAGCTACACACTCAGCCCTTTTTATTTTTTTTTTTTAATTTTTTTTGCGATACTGGGGATTGAACTCAGGGGCGTTCTAACGCTGAGCTATACCCCTAGCCCTATTTTTTTATTCTTTATTTTGAAACCTGGTCTCACTAAGTTGCAGAGTGCCTCATTAAGTAGCTGAGGCTGGTCGTGAACCTGGATCCTCCGGTCTCAGCCACCCAAATGCTGGGATTACAAGCATGCGCCATCACGCCCAGCGCAGCCCTTTTTATATATTTATTTTTAATTTGTTTTGAGTGAGTTTTACTATGTTGCTGAGTTCTTTATATTGCTGAGACTGTCCTCAAATCTGTGGTCCTCCCATCTTAGCCTCCCAAGTATTAGGATTTACAGATATGCGCCACTGCAACAGCCAATCCCTGGAATTTTTTACTTGAATAACTATTTTTAAACATTAGAAGTTCTTTTTAGTTTTTATACCAATCTAGTCATTTATTGCATTATTCTATCTTTTTTTAATCCAACCCAGGGGCATGAGAGCAACAAGGGGTCTAAGCAGTGGGCTTGTTCTACAGAGCTCTTTCCTCTGTAGCCTACTGACTTTAAGGTTGTTGCTGACCTGAGGCATTCAATGTCCACTGTACTGGAGTAGTGATTCACCATTTAATGGGACTTGCTATTCTTCTATATTCTTGCTGGTTGATGCCCTGCATGGATTAATTAGGTATTCATGAGCATGTATCACAGCCAGGCTTTTAGCAAATCTCCTTATCTGTGCTGCTGATTCTTGCATGATATTTCTGGAGTCAATCTGTTGCTACTTTTAAAATTAAATGGAGAGGCTGCTATATCCAACTGTTTCTTCATTTTATGTATTACTTTGTAAAATGTCTGAAGCCTTGGGGAACAGTTTTTAAAAAATTAAAATGTGATGCTAATTTTGGTCTTGATGACCCTACCCAGCAGAATTGGAGCTGCTGCCTGCTCCTTGTGACATCATAGGCAAAAGGCACATGGACACTTAGGGCATTGAGTGGACATGTATGGTGCACCCAGTCTTCCCCAGTAGGAGGGTGAGGATTGACAAGGTCAGGAGATTTTTAAGCATTTTTGCATACCTTGTGAATTTTGACAGTACTTCCATTTTTACCAAAACAATGGCTGTCATTTTGTTCTCCATATTAAAAAACATTACTTTATCATTTACGAAATATTTTCACATATGTGTATATTTTTATATATGTGTGTGTGTGTGTGTGTGTGTGTGTGTGTGTGTGTGTGTGTATGTATGTACATTTTTTTTCCTGTGGTACTGGAAATTAAACCTAAGTGCATTTACCTCCAAGCTACATCCCCAGTCCATTTTACCTTTTGTTTTAAAACGGGGTCTTGCTAGCCTGCTGTGAGTCTCACTAAGTGATGCTGGGATTACAAGTGTGCGCCACCACGTCCGACTCTGTGCTCAATACTTGATGTGGATTATCTCAAGAATTTACCAACCAAACTTATGATATGAGTATTGTTTATTTTACAGATTAAAAAACTAAGAAAATTGGCCCTGAGGCCATAAAGACACCAAATAAACTGATTCAAACTCGGTTCTGTCTTTAGAAGTCAGACTCTCAGCCAGATGTCGTGGCACACGCTTGTAATTCCAGTACTTGGGAAGCTAAGACAGGAGGATCTGGGTTCACAGTCAGTCTCAGCTATTTAGTGAGGCTCTCGGCAACTTAATTAGTCCCTGTTTCAAAAACAAGGAATAAAAAATAGGGCTGAGGGTACAGGTTGGAGGTAGAAAGCCCCTGGGTTCAATCTCCAGCACCACAAAAAAAAAAAAAAAAATCAGGCTTTTAACTATTGGGTGATGATGATGATGGTGATGATGATGGTGATAAGGTGCTGGGGATTGAACCCAGGGGCATTCTACCTCTGAGATATACTCCCAGCCCTATTTTTTATTCTTTATTTCGAAACAAGGTCTCACTAAGTTGTGAAGGGTCTAAGTAGCTGAGGCTGGCCTCGAACCTGCAATCCTCCAGTCAGCCTCCCATGTACTGGGATTACAAGTGTGCACCACCACACCTGGCTAACTATTGGATTATATTCCATCTTTCCCCTACATATTCTGAGGCTAGTGATGCAGTTTATGTGCTGAAGATCAGTGAGTGAGTGGTAATAACAGAACCTGAACACAAACCACGGATGCCAAGCCGTTGCACTTCTACCACCATACGCTCCCTGGAGTTTAGCAACCCCTGTGCTGCTCCAGTCAGCAGTATTCACATCAAGAAGAGAGGCAGGAGAGAAGAAGAGAAAAGGCTACTTGAGGGTCACAGGTACCGAGGGCTGCTGGCTTGTGGATATACACTTGCTCTCTTTCCATTTAAAGTCAAAAGGAAAACAGAGGAAAGAATGCACATTTATATGTGGCAGAAAAAAAATGAAACAATATTACTTCAGACTAATTTAAGACAGCTGTATAACTTATACACTAGAAGGCACAGAAAAAGTTCAAATGACAGAATAGAGGCAGTATGTGGACTAAACAAGAACATGTGTTTAAATGTTTAAAGAACATCTGAATTTTAACATGTGAAAGGCACTGAATAAATGAAATAATTTATCTTTCTTTCATAAGAGACTCAGACAATGAAAAGTACAGAAAGTTTTAGTATTGGAAGCTCTAGAAAGGAATTCCTCAAGTTCTGGTGAAGAAACTCCAAATTCCTCTGCCCTGCTTATAAAGTGCATGTTTGCATACAGTTGACTTTACAATCCAAGTCATGTAACAGGTCTCAAAAACACACCAAAAACATCCATCAGCCAGATATTGTGGTGCATGCCTATAATCCCAGTACTTGGGAAGCTGAGACAGGAAGATCACAGGTTCAAGGACAATCTCAGCAAGTAGTGAGACTCATCAACCTAGTGAGACCTTGTTTCAAAAATAAAAATAAAATACAGCTGGGTAAACCTGGTGTGGTGGTGCACGCTTGTAATCCCAGCATTTGGGAGGCTGAGACCAAAGGATCTGGGTTCTCGGCCAGCCTCAGCTGCTTAGTAAGGCCCTCCACAACGTAGTGAGACCCTGTTTCAAAATAAAGAATAAAAAATAGGGCTGGTGGTATGGCTTGGAGGTAGAATGCCCCTGAGTTCAATTCCCAGTACCGCAAAAACAACAACAACAACAAAAAAAAAAACAGCTGGGTATGTAGTTCAGAGGTAGAATGCCCCTAGGTTCAATACCCATTAACCACCTCCCCCAAAGAAATATAAATCAATTGCCTTTAAATGGTTATTAAAAATCCTTCTCTGCCGGGCGTGGTGGCGCACACTTGTAATCCCAGCATTTGGGAGGCTGAGACCGAAGGATCTGGGTTCGAGGCCAGCCTCAGCTACCTAGTGAGGCACTCCGCAACTTAGTGAGGACCTGTTTCAAAATAAAGAATAAAAAATAGCCGGGCGTGGTGGCGCACGCTTGTAATCCCAGCATTTGGGAGGCTGAGACTGGAGGATCCGGGTTCGCGGCCAGCCTCAGCTACCTAGTGAGGCACTCCGCAACTTAGTGAGACCCTGTTTCAAAATAAAGAATAAAAAATAGGGCTGGGGGTGTAGCTCGGAGGTAGAATGCCCCTGGGTTCAATCTCCAGTACCACAAAAATAAATGAATAAATGAATGAATGAATAAATAAATAAATAATAGGACTGGGTTATAGTTTAGAGGTAGAATAAAGATACCAAATAAACTGATTTCAGTTCAATCCACAGTAAAACACACACACACACACACACACACACACACACACACACACACACACACACACACACAAATTATAAATACCATAACCTCATGAACTGTGGTATGAACAATGAAAATAATTTACCCAAAAGATAGGCTTTGAAAGCAAGCATTGATAAAACAATTTATTCCAATCTTCTCTTCCTTGATGAGCTCTTCTTTTAGTTTTAACTCTGGCCATGCTCTTGTTCTTGGTTCTTTGCTTCTTTCTCTGGCAACACTCTCAAGAATACAAACAACCACTATGCTTTATGAAGCAGTAAACACAATATGATATTTAAAAAATACTCCTAGTCTGGTGTGGTGGTACATACTTGGAATTTCAGTACTTGGCAGGCTGAGACAGAAGGATTGCAGGTTCACGGCCTGCCTCAACTATTTTGTGAGACCTTCTACAACTTAGTGAGACCCTATTTCAAAAATAAAAAATAAAATAAGGCTGGAGTGTAGCTCAGAAGTAGAATGCTCCTGGGTTCAACCCCCAGTAACACACACACACACACACACACACACACACACACACACACACTACTTCTAATTTGTTTTTCAACAAATACTTGTAAATGGAAGTTGAAAGTAAGTCTTTTTTTAAAAACACTGCCATAGCCCAGACTGCCAGCTTGGGAAGGAGTCTAAATAGAACACTAATTCAAAAGCAAAACTCATTATGATGAATGTGTCAGGCGAAATTAAAAATAAACTAATGCTAATTGGATATATTCTGAACGTTATTATACTTGTGAAAATACTTTTCAGAACCCTTCATAATTTTCCATTAACACCCATGCATGACTGCACTTTGGATATACCCACAATTTGACATAATATAGGATACTATGCCTAGTAACCTTCTCTCTAGGTAAAGTTTGCATTGTTTAAAGAAATGAGAAATGCTACAATTTGAAAAGACTACTTCAGAAAATAAGGGAGAATGTAGTATGGAAAATCTTCAAGAAGAAGGACAGCTAAACCTGGTTGTGTTATAATCTAAGAATTATACAGCCAGATGGTTACAATGAAAATCTAATATTCAGAAACTGGAACTTGCCAGCGTACAGGAAATATTTAAAAATTTCATGAATGGTTTTACAGATAAGTTAAGGAGAGTTATCAATCGATAAGATTATATTTCCACAATGGTTAGTGAGCAGGGTAGTTGGGCAAAAATCCCCAGTTGGTAAGATGTCACTGAAGACGAGCCTATTAGCTCACACTCGGTCTACTGGTACCTCTGTCAGAAGCAGAACACAGAGCTTTGTGGAAAAAAGGCCCAAAGATCAACACCAATGTTTTTGGGAATCAAACTTGACAGCAAAGCAGAAGGAAAACACCCACAGGTTTTTCACATATGGATACAAACATCAGATGCTGACAGATAAGGAAATGAGGTCCTCTAATTCCCCGCCTTAATGCTACAGACAGCTACTAAACACACACACACAAGCGCAGTCTATATATAAAACTGCCTGGCATCACACGTCATATAGGACAATTCAGAAAGAAAATACCGCACGCTGAGGGCATGTTCTTATGATCTCTTAAATGATAAGTGAGTACATGGTGTGTATTATAACTCAAAAAATAAACTGTGATAGCATGTAAAAAGATAAAAGCAACTTCATGGCTTTATTCCAGGAATATGCTGGTGAAGAATGGTATCTGACCACAAAGCAGAGTTGAGTTAGGAATGTCTGGGTGTGCATGTGTGTGCCTTCCCCAGTTCCAAACCACCCTACCCGCATCTTTTCACCTCCCCATTGAGGGTGGTCCTCAGGACATGTACTTCCCTGTGAGCTTTCCTTACCACCCCAAACAAATACCATTAGCCTGCTGAGCCTGTGCCTGGTATGTGTTTAGCCTTCACAGAGGGCATGCTCAAGGCCAAAGAGAACAGGTAGTGCCTTCTGTTCTACTTTGCAAAAAGAAAACTTGTCAGAATAGGTAGGTAACAAGCCAAATTCAGATTTTCTTAATGCAATGAGGACTTTCCCTACTGCACAAGATACAGTATGTTTCTAATGCAAAGCATCTATTTTTGCACATCTGCCCAATAGCAGCTCAATTAAAAACAGGCCCATCAGATTGACACAGTTTTCTTAACTGCTCAGTTCCTGTCACACTGCAGATAGCAGAAAACCACTTAACGGCAGCCACAAGGCAATTTTCTAGTAAGACTTGTTAATCTTTATACAGTCATCCTCACACACTCATCAAAGTGAACTTAATGACAAATCAGTTAAAATAAATTACTTTTAGGAACTTGTAATGATGGAATAAAAAGCAAACCATATGTGACATCTCTTCGGTCTTCCCTGTGAGAGTGTGTAATTGTCACCATCTGTGCTATTTATTCAATGCTCCACCTCCACTCCCAGATCTCCTCTTTGCCCTTCTCTGTCCTCTTCTGGGCCCCAGGGGGATGACCTCTAAGGACCATAGGCCTGGATCTGCCTCAGCTGTGAGCTTGTTCTCTGGCTTCCAGTGGCCAGTGGGGCTAAGTCAATGGGAGGCACTAGAAGAGATCCGAGGAAGACGAAGACAGGAGGAAAGAGGGCAGACGAGCAGTCCCTCTGCTGCCCTCTCGCTTTCTACAGCTCTGCTGCCATGGTCCCTCTCCCCCTACTTCTGGCCCAGGAGTGTTCACAGCTTGTCCCTGGGTGCTTCACCAGCCCCGTTGGTTCCTGTAACCCTGCCTACATCTCTATAAACAATCCTTAATCAGATGCTCTTCAGTCTAAATGCCTGTTGCTGATCATGGCCTTGGCTGACACACTTTTAGCAGCCAGTGGCTCTAGGCTAGGGTCACTTACATGCACCGTGTGAACAAGATCGGCCATCAGGCACTGCTTCAGCTTCTCGTCGCTGCTGGTCCCATGAAGCACCAGGTCAGGCATGTATGTGGGGCAGTAACCTGCCAGGAGTGAGCGGCCAAAGTTTCTTACGTTTGAATTGCTGATGCTCTGAGACCTAAAACAACAAACATGTGGCCCATTAAAATGCAGTTAAAGCCGGGCGTGGTGGCGCACACTTGTAATCCCAGCATTCGGGAGGCTGAGACCAGAGGATCCGGGTTCGAGGCCAGCCTCAGCTACCTAGTGAGGCCCTCCACAACTTAGTGAGACCCGGTTTCAAAATAAAGAATAAAAAACAGGGCTGGGGGTATAGCTTGGAGGTAGAATGCCCCTGAGTTCAATCCCCAGTATCGCAAAAAAAAAAAAAAAAAAAAAAAAAAATGCAGTTAAAATTATGTTTCCTTTTTACACTGCAACTGGAACAAAAATCTCATGACACAAATAAGTAAAGTGGATCACGGTGGCACACTTCACCAATCCCCCAGTGAGTTGATAACTACTGTGGGAAAAGAAGAAGAGCCGGAGAGGAAAGGAAGTACTAAAAAAAAAAAGGAAACCTGGAAAAAAATAAGGTATTTCCATGGCTAGAGAAGAGCTTATTTCTATACTGAACATCCACCAGACAGTCTGTGTGAAGAATGAGGAGAAGATGTGGGTGGTTTTGCCAAGATCTGGCTTTAGGAGTTTGACCTATTTGCACAGGGTGGTGCCCACAGCAGTGTGGAAGGGCAGAAGAAATCTCTAATTACTGCTCGCAGTTATCACGGACCAAGTAATCAACCCGATGGAGTGTAAAGGAAGAGGTGTTGTTTCCCTACCTCTCATGCTGCTCTAGCAGCAGGAGAGAAGCCATGCAGTGAGTATAATCCACCACCTCAGAAGCAGGGCATCTGCCACCAGCCATCTAGCTTCCACCCAGACGACAGGGAATTAAACTCCCTCTTTCCTCCACCCCCTCCCTTAGCGTCCCCCCAAACATCACAATAGCTGTAAAATCAACCAAAGGTCCTCCCGCAGTGGGCTCAGCCACTCTAAGCAAGTGGGAGTCCTTGGAGAACAGGCAGGCTGGAAACTATTGGTAAGGAGTTGGTAATACTTCTCATACTTTGAGAAAAAGAAAAATATTATAAACCAGCCAACATAGCTGTCATGATCAAGATGTTAGATCAGGAAAACCTCCTAGATACCAGTTCCCTCTGCTTCCCAGTGGGCCATCCTTACCTTGGTAGAGGCAGCTCCACTTCCAAGGACCCGCTGTGGCCCAGACCCAGCATGGCTGAAGCACATGCTTCGTCGTCACTGTCGCCGAGAGCACTATCTGAGCTTTCGTTCCTGGGGATGTCTCCTCCCATCCTGAAGTCAGACTTCCTGTCAGGACTCCCACAGGGGACATCTGCAGCAACCGTGAGACCAGAGTCCTGCTGCACACACCTGTCTGCAGCAGGCACTAACGAAGGTCCTTCCGTGCCTTCTGGATACAAACCTCTAGTTTTCTCCAGTGTTCTCTTTGCAGCTTCTGCAGCACCATTGGTTGGAACGGCCTGGCTGAGCTGCCCAGGGACATCAGCTGCCACACCAGACTTGCTGCCTCTGTCCTCCGCAAAACCCTTGTCAGACTCACCCTCCTCTCCATCCCAAGACAAGCGCTGAGGGTGGCAGACATTCCTCTGAAAGCCCGGCCTGGAGGAACTCCAGGGAACCTGTGGTTGCCGAGCTGCGTCAGTGGCTGTGCCGGACTCGGCCAAGGCACTGGCCACCTCTGTGTACTGTCCACAGGCCTTCAGCCGCTCCTCCATTTTTTTGGTGTGGCTTTCAAAGTCAGACTCTGGAGATACAGAGCTTCCGATATGGAAAGTGACCCTTTCTATAGGAGGTGCCTCCTGGGATTGTCTGTCGGGGCAAGGACAAGGGCAAGGCTGGGCTACTGACCAGTCCGGTAGCTTCTTAGCCATCTCCCCTTTCAACTCCTCATGGACAGTTTGCCAGCTGATCTCCATTTCTGACCCTGGAACATCACAGCTGGGAAATCTTGAAGAGCCACCTTGTGCTATCTCTTTTTCACTTTCTTTATCTTCACAAAATGTGTCCCGAGGTTTCCAAGAACGGCTTAATGCTGACTCTTGGAATCCCATCCCACGAGCATCCGAACTCTGCTCTGGCCTCTTGTTCCCTTCTGTGTCGGGTCTAGGACTGAAGTCTCTAATGTCTGTGCCCACTGGGGTCCCATGGCTACTTCTCTCTGCCACTGTTGGGGGAAGGACAGGGGGTACCAGAGCAGGCTCATTTCTCACTGTAACTACCACATACTCAGACTCCTCCACCTCTCCTTTCTCCAAGGCAGTTACAATCTTGCTCCCATTTATAATTTGGTCACCTTCACAGTGACTTCCACTCCAGGTTAGCTGGTTCTCTTGTAGCTCAGAGCAACGAAGAAAGTAGGTCAGGACATAAAGAATGCGTTGGACTAAATCCTTCTGCTTCCCCACCACCACAGTGCGAGTCAGTCTCACTGGAGATCCTATGGCTCCATAAAGGTCACCTAGAGCCAAGGTAGACACGAAGCAAAATCCTCTGGGGTTAGCATGCATGGCTATGTCACCGTTTATGAGAGGGGTACTGATAGCTTAGAGTCCCAGCCTAGAATTCCTTCTTCAGATGCCTGATTTCTTTTTTTTTTTTTTTTGCGGTACTGGGGATTGAACTCAGGGGCATTCTACCTCCGAGCTACACCCCCAGCCCTATTTTTCATTCTTTATTTTGAAACCGGGTCTCACTAAGTTGCGGAGTGCCTCACTAGGTAGCTGAGGCTGGCCGCGAACCCGGATCCTCCGGTCTCAGCCTCCCGAATGCTGGGATTACAAGCGTGCGCCACCACGCCCGGCAGATGCCTGATTTCTAATTTCTAGTAATGACCATTGTTTATTTTCCTCTGTGATGGAAAGCAGACAAAAAAGTCCTGGCCAGTGGATGCACTGGTGTACACCTGTAATCTCAGTATCAGGGAGACTGAGATAGGAGAATCAAAGGTTTGAGGACAGCCTCAGCAACTTGGTGAGACCCTTAGCAACTCGGCAAAACCGTGTTTCAAAATAAAAAATAAAGCCAGGAGTGGTGGTGCACGCCTGTATTCATTGCACTTGGGAAGCCGAGACAGGAGGATCACAGGTTTGAGGACAGCCTCAGCAACGTGGCAAGACTTTCAATAACCTAGCAAGACCTTATTTCGAAACAAAAAATAAAAATGGCTAGGGGTGTAGCTCTGAGGTAGAGTACCCCTGGGCTCAATCCCCAGTGCTACATAAACAAACAAATAAATAAATAAATAAATGGGTTGGGGTTAGCCAGGTATGTAATTCCCAGTGGGAGGCTGAGAAAGGAGGATCACAAGTTTGAGGCTAGCCTCAACAACTTACCAAGGCCCTCAGCAATTTGGTGAGACCCTGTTTCAAAATAAAACAGAGCTGGGGGCATACCTCAGGTAAAATGCCCCTGGGTTCAATCCCTAGTACAAATAAGTAAATAAATTTAAGTAAGTAAAAATAGGGGTTGGTGTCGTAGCTCAGAGAAAGAATGCCTCTGGATTCAATCCCCAATACCAAAAAAAAAAAAAAAAAGATGAAGGTTGAGAAAAAAGTTATGAGAACCATCAAGAAGTGGTTCTCTCTAGGGAACCATGAGGAAGTACATCCTTTGGAGAGTGTTCCCTAGTGTAAGGCTCCTTAGAACATTTACAGGGTGGACAGAAATAGCAATAAACATCCTCTCTATAAAAAGACTAGATGATAGGTTATTAGAGCTTTAACTCTGAGGCTTTTGCAACTGACTGAGAAATTATGCTAAAATTCAAAGGAGTGACTCAAAATTGTAGTGTGATTCTAAGGCTTTTGTTTGAGAAAACTTTCTTAACCAAGAGCTTATTCTGTAACCTTCCTTAGACTGTATCTGTTCATTGCTAGAGGATATCATAGTCATTTCAAAAATTTATGAGACATTATTGTCAAATTAGCCTCAACATTAATAAAGAAGCATTATACACCCAAAATCTGGTGCAACAAACTATGGGGGAAAGGCTGCACAGAATGACAATATTGCTTTTTAACAATGCATTTAACTTTTAATATTGTACACTTTAATAACTAGAGAATAAGAAAAATAAAACACGGAAAGTTATTAAAATTTATAATGAAAAACATAAAGTAATGAAAGCAATGTGTGTGGAAACACTGCTGTTACTTTAGGGACAAACTTTATAAAATAAAGCATCATTAAAATAACAATCCCATAATATCAAAGATTTATTAGATCCTGACTTGAAGGTAAGTTTTTGAGTCCTGCACTAATGAAACTACTAATTTTAGAGTGGAATGCTTTGTTATCATGAGAATAATTTTTTTTTTTTTTTTTTTTTTTTTGCGGTACTGGGGATTGAACCCAGGGATTGAACCCAGGGGCATTCTACCTCTGAGCGACACCCCCTGCCCTAGTTTTTATTCTTTATTTTGAAATAGGTTGCAGAAGGCCTCACTAAGTAGCTGAGGCTGGCTGCAAACCTGTAATCTTCCTGTTTCAGCCTCCCAAGTACTGGGATTACAAGTGTGCACGCCTGGCTTGAGAACAACTTTTTAAAGTGAAGAAGAGGCTGCAAGGTAATGCAAATATACTTAACACTGTTGAACTGTACACTCAAGAGTTGGTTAAGATGATAAACTTATGTTACAGGGTTTTGTTTTTGTTTTTGTTCTCTCTCTCTCTCTCTCTCTCTCTCTCTCTCTCTCTGGTACTGGGGATTGAACTCAAGGGCATTCTACTTCTGAGCTACACCTCCAGCCCAATTTTTTTTATTTTGAAACAGGGCCTTGTTAAGTTGCTGAGGCAGTCTCAATCCTGTGATACTCTTGTCTCAGCCTGCCAAGTACAGGGTTTATAAGCATGCACCACCAACCCTGGCTTATGTTACACATTTTTAACCTCAATTAAAAATAAAAATTTAAGTTGATTTAACCAAAGGGGATGGACGGGGGGGGGGGGGCACCCTAATGCGCACGATGTACTTACACAATTATATCAAGGTCACTCACTAAACAACTTGAGAAGGAGGGAGGGCGAGAGATAGGGTGGGAATTGGGGAAAGGGTTAAATGAGAAATGTGTGCACATATGTTGTTATCAACTTGTACCTAACAAAGATGTATGCTTACAATGCACGAATTATCACAATAAAAAAATAAATAAAAAATAAATAAATAAAAATTTAAAGCCGGGCGTGGTGGTGCATGCTTGTAGTCCCACCATTTGGGAGGCTGAGACTGGAGGATCCGGGTTTGAGGCCAGCCTCAGCTACCTAGTGAGGCACTCTGCAACTTAGTGAGACCCTGTTTCAAAAAAAAAAATAAAGAAAGAATAAAAAATAGGGCTGGGAGTGGGGTATAGCTCAGAGGTAGAATGCCCCTGAGTTCAATCCCCAGTACTGGAAAAAAAAAAAAATTTAAGTTGAGAGGTGCAGAGGAAATATGAAGGATTAAAAAGAATGCTTGTGCATGAGACACAAGCTATTAACAGAGAGGTAAAAGGGACTCTGGATGGGTGGGAGGAAAGACAGAAGGGAGGATAAAGCACAGGAGTCAAACAGAGGGGCAGAGAGAAGGGGGAGACTCAGGAGGGAGACAGAAAACTAAGGAAGAGGGAGAAGGGTAAGGAGAGGAACGGAGATGGAGATTACAGACGTGCAATGATAGGGGATCAGAGCAAAGCAAAAATGGGGCTAGGGTGTAACACACACAGGGAAAGAAAGCACACATGGAGAAAGACAAAGAGGGAAGGAAAACAAACAGTGACAGAAAGAGAAACTAGGAAGAACAGGGAAAAAACACAAGATGGAAAAGCTGTGGGAATTCAGGAACCCTGTAAAGAGAGGACACTAGGAAGAGAGGGCTAGAGAGGCAGAGAGCTGGAGATGGTGGAACAAAGGTGGAAACTGGCAGAAACTGGGAGAAGATAAGGAAGGAGACAAGAGAAAGCAGGCACCGTGAAGAGACGCTTACCCATGCTAGTGTTCTCATCTGCCTATGCTGTGGAGCCCCTGCAAAGTGCTCCCTACACCCACCTTGAACGTTTTCACCTTCCGTGTCTTTATTACCATTAGTTTAAGATATTTTCTAATTTTTCGTGTGAAATGTCTCTAGTGGGTTATTTGTTTGTGGTGCTAGGGATGGAACCCAGGGGCATAATACCTTTGACCTACACCCCCAGTCCTAGTTTATTATTTTATTTTGAAACAGGGTCTCACTAACTTGTGGAGGGCTTCACTAAGTAGCTGAGGCTGGCTGCAAACCTGAGATCCTCCTGTCTCAACCTCCCAAGTACTGGGATTACAAGCATGCACCACCACACCCAGCTACTAGAGGGTTATTTAAATGTGGTTATTCAACTTCTGACCAGGAGAGAATTTCCTTTCAAGTGATTTACAGTCTAGTTTCACTGCATTCTAAAAAATGCAACTTAAACTCTTGAGGAAAAAAATGCAATTTACCAGGCATGGTGGTACATACCTGTAATCTGAGTACTTGGGAGGCTGAGGTAGGAGGATCTCACGTTCAAGGCCAGCACATGGTAATTTAGTGAGATTCTATTTCAAAATAAAAAAGAGCAGCAGAATATGGTGTTGCACACCTATAATCCCAGTACTTAAAGAGGCTGATACAGGAGGATCGCAGGTTTGAAGTCAGCCTCAGCAGTTTAAGTGAAGTTCTCAGCAACTTATCAAGGCTCTGTTCCCAAATTTAAAAAATAATAAAATAGGGATGAGGGTATAGCTTGGAGGTAGAATGTCCCTGGGTTCAATCTCTAGCATCACACATACTCAAAATAAATTAAAAAAAAAAAAATTTAAAAAAGGGCTAGGTGTGGAACTCAGAGCTAGAATGCTCCTAGGTTTAATTCTTTCTCAGTACCTATCTCCCACAAAAAGCAACTTAAACTTTTTTTTTTTTTTTTGGTAGTACTAGGGATGAAACCCAAGGACATTCTACCTTCACACTACACCTCCAGGCCTATTTCATTTTTTATTTGTTAACAGGCTCTCACAAAGTTGCTGAGAGCCTCGCTGAGTTGCCGAGGCTGGCTTTGAACCTGTGATCCTCCTGACTCAGCCTCCCACGTGTGCCTGATACAGAGTGCACGTGCGAGACAGGGGCTCAGGTGCTAGGCTCCCGAGCAGCCAGTTCCTGGGAGTGGGAAAGGGGCTGCTGCTCCTCTCCTTCCTATCATGGGAGGGCTGAGAAGCCATGCAGAGGAGGCCTGTCCTGGCCAGCTCTCAGCTAAGTCTTTGGAATACTTGAAGATGGAATCTTTTTACTACTTCAGCACTGTTTACACTTGGCTTTCCAAAGCTATGGCATGCCTTCTCTGCACCAGGGCCTTCTCACACCATTTTAATCAACAACCAGATTCCTGCTGGATTGATAGGGGTGAAGGAAGACTGAAGACCTTCAATAATACATGCGCCAATAAAAAGTGACAAATGTGAGCCCACAGGAAGGGATTTTGTCTCGTGCTGCTGAACACAGGGAATTAATGGCTCCCAGTTAAATTCCAAATGAGAAGAAGCATGCCTAATTATAAATACATTTATCTAATTAAATGCACACTGCTGAATTAGCATTGTTTTTAAATTGGTGACCTGGTGGCACAAGACACTGTATTTCCTTAATATCCAGCTCTCTTCCCTTCACCACACACCTTTACCTGTGTGTATGTGTGTGTGTGGAGGGGGGGGAGCTGGAGACTGAAACCAGGGACACTACCACTGAACCACACCCTAAACCCTTTTTTATTTATTTATTTTTTTTGCGGTACTGGGGATTGAACTCAGGGGCATTCTATCTCCAAGCTATACCCCCAGCCCTATTTTTCATTCTTTATTTTGAAACCGAGTCTCACTAAGTTGCGGAGGGCCTCACTAGGTAGCTGAGGCTGGCCTCGAACCTGGATCCTCCGGTCTCAGCCTCCCGAATGCTGGGATTACAAGCGTGCGCCACCACACCCTTATATTTTATTTTGAAATAGGATCTCAGGAAGTTGCAGAGGCTGGCCTCAAATTTACAATCTTCCTGTCTCAGCCTCCAAAGTACGGACATTATTGGATGTTACAGGGATGTGCCACAATGCCTGGCTAATAACTACATTTTTAAGAGGTTATTGTCCCATAACAAGAATAACAATGTTCTGTCCTCCCCAGAAAGAATTGTATGAATCAATCATATCATCTGTTCTTTCTGAGCTTAGTTCTTAGTTTGGTCTGCATAAAGGGGTGGGGAGGGTGGTTGTGTGTGTGTGTGTGTGTGTGTGTGTGTGTGTGTGTGTGTGTGTGTGTGTGTGATGGAACTCATGGGGCAGTCTACCTTGAGCTACTATCCCAGCCCTATATATGTATGTATTTTTTATTCTTTATTTAGAAACAGGGTCTCACTAAGTTGCAGACGGCCTAAGTAGCTAAGGCTGCTGCGAACCTGTGATCCTCCTGTCTCAGCTTCCCAAGTACTGAGATTACAAGAGTGCGCCACCACACCTGGTGAGACTTGTATATTTTTATTCATGCATCTCATAACCAAGGGCACAAAGACAGGAAGGTCTCTTTATCTTTCCTGCTATAAAATAAGAACAACAGTAATAGGATAGGGGGAGAATCTTATTAATTAGCATAGATAAAAAGCACTTAAAGACAGTGTTTGGTTCATTGCTTGGGTGTGTGTGTGTGTATGTGTGTATGTGTGTGTTGTGTTTTACTGGTGACTGAGCCCAGGGGCATTCTGCCTCTAAGCTACACCTCCAGTCCTATTTTTTTTTTTTTTTTTTAATCTTTTGAAACAGCGTCTCATTAAATTGCTGAGTTTGGCCTCAAACCTGCGATCCTCCTCTTTTGGCCTCCCAAGTACTGGGATTACAGGCGTGCGCCACAATGCCCAGCTATTACTTCAGATTTTGATGTTGTTATTAGAACATGGCTGTTTCTAAGATTGGTGCACTCTTTCCCAGTCTATATTTCTTTTTCTGGAAGTGCCATTCTAACATTTCCTCTAGTAAGCTGTCCTTGAAAACCACCACCTCCTCACTCTTGGTCTCTAGGTGTCACTATAATGCATTTTCAGCAGCAGCAGCCATAATCAAGGTGCTTTACATATCTGGTCTACTCCCCAGAGCAACTGTGATGTCAGTCCTCTCACCACCCCATCTGACAGGTGAAGGAAGAGGCAGGCTCAGTGGGTAGCTCAATGGAGTATTTGCCTGGCATGTGTGAGGCCTGGGTTCAACCCCACCACTTCTCCAAACAGAAAACGAAAAGGAAAACAAAAACAAAAACAAAAAAGAAAAAGGAAGGAAACAGGCTAAGCGACTTGCCAATGGAGACTGGAGCCCCCCCATTCTTCACCTCCAAACTATCCTTTCTCTCCTATGTCCCCTTGCACAATCCTATCAAAGCAGTAATCAGGGTGTTTTGCAATCCCTTGTGAAACTCAACTCTATTCGAGACATAGCATAGATGTGGGATGTACAGGTGTGAGTCTTACTTTGTTACTTTAATGCTGATGACTGCAAGACCCCAGACTATACCTCTGCTCCACATGAAGTCAAATATGCAACCCTGAACTCACAAGCCCCAAACTCTACAACCATCCACACCAAAGCGTACGACTTCTATACTATTCCTAACTCTGAGGTTTGAGGAAATCAGTGCCACCACTAAGTGCAAGGATGCAGTGAAGGGCAGTCCATGCAGAGGTGGTGAGGTTACGATGTGCTGTGACTTTGTTTTCTGTCAAGCCATCCTCTAGTGCAGTGGCTCCCCATCAGGGACACCCTACCTCCAAGAACATCCGACCATGTTTTGCTGGCTCTCCCCCCAAGAATATTTGACAATGTGTGAAGACATTATTTGGCACTGGGGATTGAACCCAGGAGTGTTTCACCTCTGAGATAAACCCCTAACTCTTTTCTATTTTGAAACAGGGTCCTACTAAGTTGCTAAGGCTGGCCTTGAACCTTCGATCACTGTGCCTGGCTGTCTGGAGATATTTCTGATTGTTACAACTTTGGGCAGAGAGGTTCTACTAGCATCTAGTGAACAGAAGTCAAGGGTGCTGCTAAACATCCTACAATGCGTAAGTAGATCTCCCCTGCCCCACCACAACTCAACTAACAAGAGTTATCGGGCCCAAAATATCAATGGTGCTGAGGTTAATAAACTCTGTGCTGGGTTGGACATCCACTAGGAAATGAAGAATAAAATTTAACTACGCTCCTTTAGAAGAGCAGAACAAAGCTACCAACAGAGGAAAGGAGATGACAATTAGATCCTGTGGGCCAATCTTCTATTCCCTGCCTGCCTAGTGACAATCCTTGAATTACAGGGCCGGACAGTCAGCATGAGCTATAAATTCTAGCATTTTTCCTAATATGTACCATAGATCTCCTGAATAGTCAAATGAAGTACTAACCCAGCTGTGCCCAGAGAGGATTATACGGATGAGTTTTGGCCAGCATATTCACTGACTGAGAGGTGCGTTTCTCTGAGAAGGCTTTAATGGGAGGGTGATCAACAGGCATGACGGTTGGTACCCAAGCCAGATGGTAGGTTAACACTGCAGTCAATAAGGCAGCAAAAAACCTTGGAGAAATGGAAGAAAACACAATCAGATGCCAATACAGATGAGGCATGTCCTATAGGGCACATACACTGACTATGGGATTTGCATCTAGGTTTTCAGATTATTGAAACTTACTGATTTTTGTTGATTTGTTCTATCAGAAGTGTAAACTCCTTGAGAAAACGTTGGCAGAGCTGGTTTTTTTCCAAAGTGGTCGACATCATGGTAAGCCATACTGGTTCAGCTATCCTTGGAACAGAATATAAGTTCCAGATAGTTCCTCTACAGGGGGGAGAGAAGGGGGGGGACTGTCACAAATACTATTTTAGATAACCTTGGTACAAAAGAACAAACAATAATTTGGATCTATGTAGTTGATCTACATAGTGTTAGGGGGGGTTTTGGTGGGTTAGCATAAGTAAGGCCATTTTGTAAAAGCAGCTAATGTTCTAGGTGGAAAAGTACTACCCCACCTGTAAATGACTAAGCCGGTGAACAAAGGACTAGCTGGGTCACAATGCCCCTCTTGAACTCCTGCCCAAGCCTGTATCCTAGAATCGTTTGTTTCAAATCTCTGAACCGCA
>PVLC010008992.1:12054-49915 GCA_004027655.1 Graphiurus murinus | reverse complement strand
CTTGCTATGTTGCCCAAATTAGCCTCTACCTTTAGATCCTTCTGCCTCAACTAGAATTAAAGGTGTATGCTATCATGTCCAGCTTAACAATAATGTTTTTTCCTTAAAATTTTTAAATTTGATACTAAAACTTTCTCCAGCTATATTTGATTGGCATTTGCTTTCTATATCCTTTAACTATTTTTTCTTGAGTGTATTGGTCATTTGTATATTTTTGGAAAAATGCCCAATAAAATCACTTGCCTGTTTTATAATTGTTTTTTAATGATTAAATTGTAAGAATTCTTTACATATTCTGAATGCAAGTCTCTTATCAGGTATATGTATTTCTTCCCATGTGAGTTTTCTTTTTATTTCTTTGGTGGTATCCTTTGAAGCACAAACGTTTTAACCTTCAGTAGATTCTAATTTGGCTGATTTTTTCTTTTGTCTCATGTACTTATCTTAAAAAATTGATAGGTCCATGGTCAGAAGGTTTACTTCTATATTTTCCTAGATACTAATGTTAGATCCTTGAGCCATATGGAGTTAAGTTTCCTTTTTTTTTTTTTTTTAGGTACTGGGGATTGAACCAGGGGCATTCTACCTCTGAGCTACACCCCCAGCCCTATTTTTTATTCTTTATTTTGAAATGGGGTCTCACTGAGTTGCAGAGGCCCTCACTAAGTAGCTGAGACTGGCCGCGAACCTGTGATCCTCCTGTCTCAGCCTCCCAAGTAACTAGCATTACAAGTCATGTGCCATCATGCTCAGCTTGGAGTCAAGTTTTCATATGCTGTAAGGTAGAGGTCCAGTTTTATTCTTTTTTGTATGTGGATAACCATTTTTCCAAGCACCATTTATTGAAAAGACAATTCATTCCCATTTGAATGTTCTTGGCACCCTTGTAACAATAAATACAATAGTTCATTTCTGGACTCTCAATTCTTTTCTTTCCTATTTCAACGTCTGTCTTTATGACATCATGTTGATTTCTGTAGTTTCATAGAAAGTTTTTAAATTGAGAAATGTGTTTTCCTACATTGTTATTTTTCAGTATTTTTTTTCTTTTTGTGCATGCACATGTAGAATTGCTGTGTCTTGGTGGTGGATTGGCCCTTGTGTCATTTATCATTCCACTTTGTTGAACTCTTTTGCTCTCAAGTTTATTTCATCTGATATTAATATAGACACTCTTGATTGATGTTTTCATGGCTTTTCTTTTTCATCATTTACTACTATTTTTCTTTATTGTTCATATTTGGCATTCTTTTTCTTAAAAAAAAAAAAATTCCCAACTGTGAAAATAGAAAGATATTCTTGTGTAGCTTCTTCCAGAAAGTTTATAGTTCTGGTTTAAATTCATCTTGACATTTTCTGTAGAATTTGAGATAGGAATCAAAAAAATTTTTTAAATGATTATGCCTCTAGCATAAGGAGGTATTTGTATTAGTTTATTCCTGTAGTCTGTTAATATTTTATGTGATTAATTACATCTGTTGCACTGTTGCATTTATACTGAATCCTCTATGAATTCTGATATTTTATAGGAGATTTTTTTCATCTGTTTGTGTTATTTGCCTTTATATTTTTTGGTTCCTTAGAAACATGACTATTTAGATAACACTTCCTACTTTTCTATTCTCTGGAAAAGTTTAAGTAAATTGGAGCTTATTTGTTCTTTGAAGGTTGTTAGAACTTAATGGGTTTGGTAAAACTGTGGTGACTTTTATGTGCGAGATTTAAAACATTTACTGATTTTCTTTAATGGTAGGTATAGGTTTCAGTTAGTTCTGTTCCATTTATTTATTTAGGTCTGTTTTAATTTTGGTTAAATTTATTCTTTCTAGGTGGATGTCCAGCTGGCTCATTGTCATCTTATTGAAAAAGACCTTTCCCTATTTTTCTTCATACTACTTAGTTGTAAATAAAGATCATGTGGTCTCTTTTCTAGTCTCTTTCTCCTATTCTGTCTTCTTGGTCTATCTTTGTGCCAGTCCATATTGTCTTAATTATTTTAGCTTAAAAGTACATTTTTATGTAGGATAGAGTAAATCGTTTTATAATTTTAATACTTCTAATCATATAACTTTTTAATCTCTGTAGTTCCATTATTCAAAGTTCTAAAGGGGTGTAATTTAGCTCTGCTAACTCTTGCTGTTGATAAGTTGATTCCTCTTGTGTCATAGTTTTGGATTGTTGACCTTGCTTTCTGTTAAACAGTGACTCTGAGAATCATTTATAGTTAGGGTTAAGAATGTGTTCTTTGACTGATGTTTTCTTTTTACCCTATTCTATTTTTGTCATGTCTTTCACGTTTGAGATTCTGTAAGCTGGAGATAGTGTAAAATCAAATTTCGGATCCATGCGAAGGCAGTCTTGTGATTATGAATTTTCAGGAGAGACTAGAGGCAGAAAAACCTCTTTGTTCTCATCCTCAGCTGGCAGGAGGACTTTTCCGCTCCTAGTTTACCTTTTACTGAGAGTGTTGCTGTCCATAGGGGGAACTACTGGCTTTCACTGAGAAAATCTTAGTTTTTTTTTTTTGTTTGTTTTTTTTTTTTTGGTACAGAGGACTGAATATTCATTCTACCTCCAAGCTAAACACCAGCTCTTTTTATTTTTTATTTTGAGATAGGGTCTTGCTAATTGCTGAGGCTGGCTTTGAACCTGTGATCCTCCTGTCTTAATCTCTCAAGTACTGGGATTACAGGTGTGCATCACTGGTGCCTAGTCGAGAAAGTCTTAGTTCTATATTTCACCTTATTTGCCCCTTGAGCCTGCACATTGTGCATCTGTGTACCTGTGTATGATATACCCAAATTGTTTGTTCTTTAACAAGCCTTTTCATGATAGCCACAGTGTAATTTACACCCAAATTCTGTTTTTTCCCTTCTGCACATTGGGAATTTCTTTTCAGCTCAGCAGCGCAATTAAAATAACATTTATTATGTTTCATTAAGCATATCTAGGTATTCTGTTGCATGACTTTTAGGTTATCTAGTGTGCCATATTGCTGGAAAAGGAAGTTGGTATTTTAAAATAGGCTATACAAGCCGGGTGTGGTGGTGCACGCTTGTAATCCCAGCATTTGGGAGACTGAGACCAAAGGATCTGGGTTCGCGGCCAGCCTCAGCTACCTAGTGAGGCACTCCGCAACTTCATGAGACCTGGTTTCAGAATAAAGAATCAAAAATAGGGCTGGAGGTATAACTCGAAGGTAGAACGCCCCCGAGTTCAATCCTCAGTACTGCAAAAAAAAAAAAAAAATTAATAAATAAATAAAATAGGCTATACAAAGCAATTGTGTATTGTTTACTTAAATAATTTACCTTTCAGATGGAAGGACTAAATAGAAATAGTTTTCATTGTTGACAAAGGCAAAATAATTCTTTGATGCCAAGTGTTGTATAGTAGCTCTAGGCAACTCTAGATCCACATAAACCAGGATAGTGTATAAGCCCTGCCACTCCCTGTGCCTCAGTTTCGTCACTTTTAAAGTCTTAATAGTACTTAGTTTATAGGATTGTTTGATGATTAAATGAGTCCATGTACATACACTTATCAACAATGTTTGGCAATAGTTTGTATTTGGTGTTTTATGAACTTCATTAGCCATAACTCTTACTTCTTGGGGCTCTTTTTCTGTATGGGGAAAGTTTTCCATTGACTAATATATAGCAAAACTATAGAACCCTGTAAATTTCAGCTGGAGAATCCATACTTTATTTTTGGAATTATGTATTATTTGGCTTCCCCTCCTCCTATCTTATGAATTGATTCAAGGCAGAAAAGGAAATCTGTTGGTACTTTCTTAAGCCACTACTAAATTTTAAATTATCTGTTAGCAAGTAAGTCATTAGAATGTAGCCCCCTGTGATTGAATCCTAGTGAAGTTTTTTTTTTTTTTTTTTTTTTTTTGCGGTACTGGGGATTGAACTCAGGGGCATTCTACCTCCGAGCTACACCCCCAGCCCTATTTTTTTATTCTTTATTTTGAAACCGAGTCTCACTAAGTTGCGGAGTGCCTCACTAGGTAGCTGAGGCTGGCCGCGAACCCGGATCCTCCGGTCTCAGCCTCCCAAATGCTAGGATTACAAGCGTGCGCCACCACGCCCGGCTCCTAGTGAAGTTTTTTGTTGTTTGTGTTTGGTGGTACTAACACTTGAACTCAGGACCTTCTCTTATGCTAGGCAAATCCTAGTGATTTTATAAGAAGAGAGTTCAAAAGAGAGCTAGAGCTAGAGACAGAGAAATGTACACACACTCCTTGCCTCTTGCCATGTGACACACTACACTGCCTCAGAACTTTGCCACCAAGAAGGCCAGCACAAGATGTGACCCCTTGACCTTGCACCTTCAGAACCATGAGCCAAAGTAAATTTCTTTTGGTTAAAACTTACCCAGTCCGTGGTATTGTGTTATTGACAACGGATAATGGGCTACTACAGTAAGGAATGAGTCATTTATTTTTATTACTTTTTGAGTTGGATTTTTAAGTCTTTTTCCTACCTTTCCTCCTTTGCTTGACTAATACTACTCAGATATTAGGTTTTTGAAACTGACTTTCCTTGTGGGCTTAAGTGTTTCATAATTATAATGTTTCTTTTATAAGTGAATGGCACCACCAACTACACATTTGATTAATCCAGACACCTGAATGTGTCATCCATCATGCCCCTTCCTGCCTTAACTGTGATCAGTTACCATTTTGCCAAGTCTGCCTTTTCTGAATTAGGTACATTTGAGTTCATTCTATTTGATAACGCTCTAGTTTTTAGGCCCTCTATGATACTTGATATTACAGCAGTTGCAGTCTCTTATCCTTTTTTTTTTTTGGTACTAGGAATTGAACCTAGGAACGTTCTACCTTTGAGCTACACCCCTCAGCTCTATTTTATTTTTTTAATTTGGAAACAGGGTCTCACTAAGTTGTAGAGGGCCTTACTAAGTGGCTGAGGCTGTCCTTGAACTTGTGATCCTGGTGACTCAGCCTCCCAAATAATGGGATTACAAGTGTGTGCCACTATGCGTGCTTTATGTTTCTCTTTATTCTCAACATCTATATATCATTGTATAAAGCCATAAATGATCTGCCCACAGCTTTACTGCCTTCTTTCCCTTATGTCAGAATTTTCAAAAAAAATTTTTAACTGTTTTAGTATGGCTGTTAGTTACTATCAGCTGGAGGTGTATAGCAAAGAAATGAGTCTGCTCCATCTTTTCTAATAAAGGACATTAGTCTCATACCTCAGTAGCCTTCTAAAAAACTTAGTGCTTGGTCTCTTCCCCAGATCGATTCAATCAGAATGGAAGTGGGGTAAGAAATTTGGTGGCATCAATATAAAAAAAATTGTAAGCTGGGTATGGTGGTGCATGCCTGTAATCCTAGTACTTGGGAGACTGATACTGGAGGATCTCAGGTTCAAGGCCAGCCCCAGCAACTTAAGTGAGGCCCTCTGCAACTTAATGAGACCCTGTTTCAAAATAAAAATATAATAGGACTAGGGGTGTAGTTCAGAGGTAGAACACCCTGGGGTTCGATCCCCAGTACCACCAAAAAAAAAAAAAAAAAAAAAATCTAGATAGTTGAATGAGCAACAACATTGAGAAGCACTGTTTGAAGCACATTCTTCCTGCCATTGATGAGTTTGGCAAATAGTCATTTGAACCAGTTCTGGTCAATAAGACATGAAGGAGAGCTCTTTGTAAGGTAACATAAGGAGATTTGTTCTTTTGAACATTGTTTTGTGTGGGTATAAATCTTGGAATTACTATGATAATCTTGCTAAATGGCCCAAAGATATAGTCATCATTAGAATGAAGCTGAGAGAGTTGGAAAGAAATCTCATTATTGTCTCTCATTTGATGAATTAACTAGTTCTGAAATCTGTTGCACTTACTATTATATGGGTAAAAGAAAATATCCTTAATGTTTCAGCTATTAGATTCGATTTTGATTTACAGCTAGGAATCCAAATGACTATAGCTAATGAAAGAAAAAAATAGTGATAAGATATACCAGTGTTTACTACTGTGCTTTCTTATATTTGCCTTTTATAAATAATACTGCATTGACCACGACAGTGAGAATAGCTCTTTCTCCCAGTGTTGGATTGAATTTTGCTGTTCAGCTTAGCATGCTAGAAGTAGCCAGTATTGTTAATGATCTTGTTTAATGCTTCCAAATTGTTTCTCAACAGATTATATCTATTCACAATGTTTAGCCGTAGTCAGTACTTTTATCTTACTCACTGGGTTTTATTTTTTGCATTGTTGTTTACTCGTTACACTTCATTGTAATTTTCCAGTTTTATTAGTAAACTTATAAACTTATTTTTTCTTATTTCTCTGTGTTTTTGTCAGTTTTATTTCTCTTTTAAGGAATTATCCAATCATGTCTTTGTACCATAATTTAATAACTCTGGAACTTGGGGAGGTTATTTTCTTACTAAAACACATTCGTACTAATAGGGCTGGTATGAGGTTAAAATGGGCCATTTTTCTAAAGTTTCCACTTTTGTAATGAAAAATAGTAATCCTTTCTCAAATTTGCTACAAATATTTTTATCATCTTTGTTTTCCTTTCTGTAGCATTATTTTTATATAAAATTGTATTTTAATTGTATTTAGCCAAAGATGTTACTTTCCCGTTATAGTTTAAATGTAAGAATTAAAAGCTTAAGAAAAATTATATAGGTATATATTTAATTTAATATGACTGTAAAAATAACAAAAATACCATTCATGATGATATCCTGGAAGTAGGGCACATTTTTAAAGGTTTCTTTATACCTTCATATTTATTGGGTTCTCTTTGAACCAGTTTGCTTAAAAAAGTATCATGTCACATTTCAAATCTTCTTTGAACCAAGTCATTGGTATAGAAAAGGACAAAAGAGTTAAAAAGCATAGAGTGTATAGCCTATCAGAGTTGATTTCATTTTATTTCCTTCCAGAAACACTATCTGGGGCAAGTTTTGTTGGATATAGTCTTCAAGCATCTCGATTTGACTGAGCGAGACTATTTTGGTTTACAGTTGGCTGATGATTCCACAGAAAACCCAGTAAGTTTAAGCGATTGCCTTTCATTTTCATTTAGTTTTTCTTTATAATATTCAGATTTAATGAGTTTTAAAATTTTTACTTGAATAATTAGAGTTAATTATTTTGCCTTTGTTCCTCTTTTCTTTATGTTTTAATATGTCAGAGATATTGCCTTTAATATTTTCATAATTATAAGTCAACCTATAAATCGAGTGCCAGTTTTATTGATTGTGTGTCTCAGACCACCAAAAAGTAAATCTGATTCATGTCTAAAGAGAGATGACTGGGCATCTCTCTTAAAATATCTTGGAACTTATATTAGTCTGCATTAAAATGAAATTGGTTTTTTGTCTCTCTCACAGAGAGCTATTTCTAAGCTAAACCTTAATTTGTTCAGTATAAGTTTTTTAAGAATTAATATTCAAAAGAGACCTTCCCAAATGAGATAAAGATGAAATCTCAGAGCTGCACTAATCTGCGGGGGTCAAGCCCCTGATGCAGCAAAGTCGGGGGTCCCTCGTTAAGTGGGGATTGAGACGAGGTCGGTGAGAGTACGCTTACACACAATATAGTGTTCAAGACGCATCTGTTTATTCCATGTCACCACTGTTTTTTATACTCTTTACAACAAGGTATACAGAACAGGAATTTTTACAGTCTTGTTTTTTCCTAAAGTTGAGTGGGTACGTCTTTAACTAGAAAAGCTATTTCCCATAGTATTTGCTAAGATTAAGAAAACAGCAAAAGTTTACAAAATACAAAGTGTAAATGAGAATTCTTTTAGTATGATGGCAGGGGTAAAGGTTAACAGCGGAGAGGAGACTATTCATTAGATTAAATCTTTACTATTTGCTCAGGCAGCTAGAAGGTAATAAAAAAAGTATTAGGTAAGCGGGAAGATGGATGAACTCTCTGTCTTAAAGCTTTCTTTACTTATAGATAAGAAATAGTAAACCTAAATTCTTGAGCTACAAAGTTCAGCTTGCTGATATTTGTTTGAGAGTTAATGAATATCTCTGAGATGGGCTGAGGCATTGTTTCTTTCAGCTTCATTGATGACTCACAATCCATTAGCCATCCTGTGTCTCTTAGGAAAATTTTTTACTGTGAAAGCAAAACCCAAAGCACCCCAAGTTTCCAGAATATAATAATACAAAGTGGGAAATGCCACACGTTCCTTCTTTTGAAATCATATGCCTTGCAAAGATTCCAGTGGGGGCCGAGTCCTTGCTCAAAGCCCTGCTTAGGAAGCTGTCCCACTAATCTTTGGCATTTTTACTTATGGTTCAGTATCATGGTTCTTTTTAATAGAAACATCATGTCATGGAGCCCAGCATGGTGGCACATGCTTGTAATCCCAGTACTTGGGAGGTGGAGACAGGAGGTTCGCAGATTCATGGCCAGCCTCAGCAACTTAGTGAGACTATCCACAATTTAGTGAGATCCTGTTTCAAAATAAAGAATAAATATAGGACTGGGGAATAGCTCAGAAGTAGAATACCTCTGGGTTCAATCCCCAGTACCACACACACACCAAATCATATCATGGAACTAAAAGATAACATGTGATAAGTAGTATAAATGTTTACTTTGTCAGTTAAGCATTGTAAAGTGCACTGAAGAAATATACCTTATTATGAACCTAGATAAAGGGTTTATTAGCAAATTCTGGTTGAATTCTTCGTAAATTTTTATAAAAGATACAATATCCTCTGGAGCATATGCTTGTAATCCTAGTACTTGGGAGAATGAGACAAGAACACAGGTTTGAATCCAATGCAAGGTAAGTTTGCAAGACCATGTTTCAAAGTACTGAAACATGGTTCAAAACTTTGGTTGGTGGTGTACTCAGGTACACCCTTCAATCCCCAGTACTATACACGCAAAAAAAAAAAAAAAAAAAAAGATTTAAAAGAATTTTACTTGTAAGGTTATATTAATAGAATGGCTATAGGAAATATAAATAACATGTATGAAGAAAAAGCAGGATTTTTTTCCTTCTTTTGTTTTACTTTTTTCTCTTTGCCATTGTTGGAATCCTTAGTTCACTGAACGAATCATTAGTAGGAAGTAAATATCAAATGTTAAATAAAATTTAACATTAAAAAATCATTAGTAGGAAAAAATCATTAATATGAAATGTTAAATTTTTTTTTTTTTTTTTTTTGGTGGTACTAGAGATGAAACCCAGGGGCATTCTACCTCTGAGCCACACCTCCAGCCCTATTTTATTCTTTTATTTTGAAACAGGGTCTCACTGAGTTACAGATGACCTCACTAAGTTGCTGAGGCTGGCTGCGAACCTGCATTCTTCCTGTCTCAACCTCCCAAGTACTGGGATTACAAGCGTGTGCCATCACGCCTGGCTACTGCTACTATTTTCTTGACATCCTTTATTAATTTGTATTAAAAACCAACCAGGAAAACAAATAGGATGATGTAAATAAAAACAAACCCAGGACCAGCTGGTCTCAGTGAAAATAAATTCTTTTAAGCTGAACTAAAATTAAAACAATTTTTTCTCATACTTTGAGGACTATACCAGATGACTTGACCTCCTCTGAGGTCCCAGAGTTACATTGTTATTTCTTTATAAATAAATCCAAGTAAAAATGGAAATGAGCTAGGTGTAATGGCACACTCCTGTAATCCCAGTACATGGGAAGCTGAGACAGGAAGATCTCAGATTTGGGGCCAGCCTCAGCAACTTAGCAAGGTTCTGTTTTAAAATTAAAAAAAAAAAAAAAAAATAGGGCTGGAGATCTGGAGATGTAACTTGGAGGTAGAATGTCCTTGAGTTCACTCCCCAGTAGCCCCCCATACACACAAGGAAGTGAGTAGAAATGTCAATAATGTAGCCTTTCCCTGAGAGGTAAATTGTGAGTAAGGAAAACAAATATAAGAAAGACGTCTTTGGTACTTCACTGTATGCTGCACTGAGAGGAAAAACAGATGAGTTCTTAGACTGTCTTGCTGACCCTTTTGCACAGTCTGGGCTGTGGATTGATTGAAGAAGTAAAAGACAACAAAAAGAGGAAGAATCCAGCCACTGACTATAGTAGTCACTGCCATGAGCATGAAAACCATCGTTCCTGAGAAAGTATTCCAGAAGGAATGTATTGAGATCACATATCCTACAAGAGATAAAACTTCTATCACATAAATTTGTATACAAGAAGGCATTTCTGTTCTAAACCTAATTACACCAAGGTGAATGTAGGGAAACGGAATTTTGTACTGGGTTTTTCTTTTTGCTATCTCCTACCTTTGTGGTGTGTGTATGGTACTGAACATTGAACCCAGGGAAGTTCTGCCTCTGAGCTATACCCTTAGTCCTTTTTATTTTTCATTTTGAAACAGGGTCTCACTAAGTTGCTGAGGGCCCTGGTAAGTTGCTGAAGCTGGCCTCAAACCTATGATCCTCCTGTCTCAGCCTCTCAAGTACTAGGATTATAGACATGTGCCACCACACCAGCTCTATCTCCTACCTTTTATTACTTTGTCTTTTCTGTTTCGGACATTCCTTCAAATAGCACTATATTTTTAGGTCCAAGGGACTACTTGCTTATAATCTAAAATAATTCTTCAGAAAAGTTCAGATCATAGAATTTTAAAGATTTTAAAGAGGCATTACAGATTAGCCGATCTAACAGTTTTCATGAGACTTCCAATCTAAGGAGATAAAGCCCAAACTACTTTCTAGCATTAAGGAAACCAGAACCTGATTTCTCCTAACTCCTCATGCCAGTCTTCTCCCCTGGACTACAATTTCCATATTTAAATATTTAGAAGAATCTGTGAGATGCCAGTGTGTCCAAGGAAAGACCTTTAGAGCACACATTTTACAAGTAATATCCCATTTCTAGTTGTCAGTATGAAATTATATTAAGGCTTTGAGAATAATTTATGTATGCACTAAAGGAAAAGAATGCCTTTCTTCTAAAGATAAAGAAATAAGGGAGTAACTCTTATGAAACATCTATAGTAGACTTATTAATCAACTAAATATTTTAATATAATTTAATTCTCACCATTACTCTTAGGATAAAAGTATTATTAAACTATTTTAAGATTAAAAAATTAACACTTATGCCAGGTGTCATGGTGCATGCTTGTAATCCCAGTACTTAGGAAGGCTGAGAGAGGAGGACCGCAGGTTTGTGGCCAGCCTCAGCAACTTAGTGAGGTTATCTGCAACTTAATGAAACCCTGTTTCAAAAGAAAAGAATAAGATAGGGCTGGAGGTGTAGCTCAGAGATAGAATGCCCCTGGCTTCCATCCCCAGTATCACACACACAAAAATAAATAAATAATGCTTTCAAGAGTGAACTGATTTGTTTAATGAGACAGATTATTTAAGTGGTTGAGAAAGGATTTGAACTCCATATATCTGCCTCAAAAGCCCATGCTCTCTTCTACCACACAAAGGTGCTTCCCAAGAAGATAATAGAAATGCACAGGATTTATCAAGAACCCCAACTGTGTTAAGGAGAGGTGAGGTAACATGCAACAGTATTACCATTGTGATCAAAAGGAATATGGTTAGACTCTGAAAGAATTCTCACCAATTTTTATTTTACAGGTTTTTTTTGTTGTTTTGTTTTGCAATATTGGGATTGGGATTGAATCCAAGGCTCTGCCACTGAGCTATATCCTATCCCTTTTTATTTTGGGATACCTCCAACCCTGTTTTATTTATTTTATTTTGTTGTTAAAGCTGGCCATGAACTTATAATCTTCCTTCCTCAACCTTCTGAGTAGCTGGTATTACAGGTGTGCACCATCATGCTTGGCTAGTTCCCAATTTGCCCTTAAAGCTTATTTATATTATATATAATATGTATATGTATGTGTATCTGTTATGTGTATGTGTTCATACTTTATGTTATGTATTTATATAGTATTAGAAGAACCCATTGGCATATAGACATTGAAGTTAATTTAATTTGGTTTATAATTAGTAAACTAAATAGACACCAGCTTTTTGTTCTTATTTGATAAGTAACAGAATTATAAGTGACTCTCTTTTTTTCTTTAGAATCTTCCTTGATGATGAGTTCTAGTGCAACAAATTACTTAGAAAAAAGTTTTGTCTTTCTGAGATTTCTCATACTTTAAAAGCTGTTTACCACAGCTTTAACTTTTAGCTTAATAGTTTTTGTGTAATAGTAATTTTTAGTAAATATATGCTGAATAATGAAAATTAGGTGGTTATAATCCATAATGCCTACTTTAATTTTATAAGTAGTTAAAGGTGTCTGCTCATTGGTAGCCTTTATCATTATGCTATTTATCAAAGCCTTGAGATTATATTATTCCCATGCATTTACTTTTTCTTTTTTAATTGAATTACAGTGCCGATCAGTAGGACAAAGGATAGATCATCAGTCACTATTGGCTTGATCTTTCTACAGGTTCATTGTTTTCGATATTTAACTAGTTAACTACTATTTCCATACCCTAGCCTTGTGATTTTCAAACTTGAGCTTTCTTGATAATCACCTGGAAGGCTTTTTTTTTTTTTCGGTACTGGGGATTGAACTCAGGGGCATTCTACCTCCGAGCTATACCCCCAGCCTTATTTTTTATTCTTTATTTGGAAACAGGGTCTCACTAAGTTGCGGAGTGCCTCACTAGGTAGCTGAGGCTGGCTGCAAACCCGGATCCTCCGGTCTCAGCCTCCCAAATGCTGGGATTACAAGCGTGCGCTACCACACCCGGCTTTGGAAGGCTTCTTAAAATAGATTTCTGAGCCCTATGCCTGGAGTTTCTGATTCGGAAAGTCTGGTGTATAGCTCAAGAATTAGCCTTTTGAACAGACTCCCTTTGGATGCTAATATTGCAAGCCCAGAGAACCACAGTTTGGAAATCATTGCTCTAGTTCAATACACTGTTAAGACTACTGAAGACCTATTAATTTGGAATGGTTTGATTTATCCTTTGAAGATTTCTCTTACATTACTCAAAGTTCTTGAATTATTTTATCAAAAGTCACATAGAGGTTGCCAGTTATCTCACCATCCATGATGTAGTATAATGTAGTTACTTGAAGTACTTGATACTGTTTCACATATGTACTTGTCTTACACTTCTTTGATGTGTTTCTATTATAATAACTTAATTCAGACTCTACTTCTTGCATTAACCTCTTGGATAGTTGGGTTTTTTTGAAGGGGGGGTCTATTTTAATCTTGTTGTACTTGGGAAATGACAGGGGGGCATGAAATACAGAGAAGTGTTTCAGAAAGAAGCAGGAAGCAGTAGCATCTGCAGAGATTCAGAGTGAAGAGATAGGAATGCTGCATTTGAAGAAGTACACGAGATCATGAAGTACCTTTTAATCCATGATAAGATTATACTTACCTAAGGATTTCTCTTTATGTCAAACTTGAAACTTTTATTTTTAGTATATCACTTTGGTTACAGTAGCCAGTAACTAATCAAGTTGCAAATTAAATAAATACAGTTGGAATAATGAAGTTACCATGAAGAAATAGTGATTGAGGGGGATAAAGAACAATGAGTGAGTGCTAGAGATACTTAGACAATAAAGCCACTAGGATTTGTCATAGTGGTTAAGGTAGTATGGAAAACTAATTAAACTCATTAATTCTAGTAGCATTTTGTAGTAACATAGGATTTTCTACATCAATATAATGAATATATATGGTAAATTACATTGATTTTCAAATTTTAAACCTGCCTTGTATTCCTGGGGCAAACCTCAGGATATACAATTGATTGTATATCATGAGACCTTGCTAAATATATACTACTTCTAATAGTTTTTTTCATTGATCCCTTAGGATTTTCTGAGTAAATAATGATATCATATGCACAGAGGGAGAGTTTTATTTCTTCCATTCCTGTCTTTATTCCTTTTTTTTTTTTCCCTCTCATTTTTTCTTTCATTATTTCATTTGCTGAGACCATCAGTTCATTGATGAATAGCAGTGATTGTGAAAATATGCTGTTAGCTAGGGGTTTTTTTGTCTTTTTTACCTAAATCAATGTAATTATTAAAGCATAATTTATATAGAATAAATATCCATTCATAATGTGAACTTAAATTGAAAAGAAAAGAAACTTTTCACTATGATAAAGGATATCTACTAGATATATATTGATGTATAAGGTACAAAATACAAAGTAGAACCACAGTGAAATATCAATACATACTCACTAGAATAGTTAAAATTTGAAATTCTTTCAATACCAAATGTTGGCAAAGATGTGGAATGACAAATAAGAATCACTGGTAATTTAAAAAGATATAATCACTTTGGAAAATAGTTGCAGTTCCATGTAAAAATTAAACACAGATTTCATATGTTCCACCCAGCAAAATCCCACTTTTAGATATTTATCTGAGAGAATTAAAAGCATGTTGTATAAAACCTTATACACAAATGTTCATAGTAGCTCTTTTCATAATAGCTCAAACATGAATTCACCTTAGTGTCTATCAATAAGCAAATGGATAAAATAATTGCTGTATATCTATACAGTGGAGCACTGTATCATTCCGTTTCTTAGTGCTTATCATTGTACTTCTATGCTGTGTCAGCTTAATGCATCTAATTGTGTGTGTAAATGTATTTGTATTCCTTATATCAGAATATTTTGAAGGGTAACTGAATGAAGAAGTCAGAGTTTAAAAAATTTATTTATATCAAATTTCGATTTTAGATGACCATTAAAATTAACGTAGCATATTTCCTAGAAAATATGAGGGAAAAAATCATTAGATTAGTATGTAGATAGGTGAGAAAATAAATGAGTGGATAGAGAGGGTAAACAAATATGTTAAACAGGAATGAAAAGTCAGCTGATTGGTGGCAACAGAATAGGTACCACTCTCAGCTGTTGAGTGGTCTAGACAGTCTTTAAATACATATTTTATACATATTATACACCAAGGCTTTGCTAGGTGCACGCTATCTCTTATATGGACTGAAACTGATTTTATCCCTGACTTCATGGAGTTTATAATTTAATGAAAGAGACAGGCAATAAAAAGAAGAAAAAAAAAACCCCAAACATTGTACAATTGAGAAAGTGTTGTAAAGAAATTTAATGTTCCTTGCTTGTTTATAGAAAATAACTGCGTAACTGGAACCTCTTAATGAAGAAGAATGAACCAGCCCTAGGAAAGCTGGAGAAGGACATTCTATGAAAGGGAGGCTTGAATTTGAGGGCTTATGGCTGAAATTTAGTAATTTGAGGTGGAATAGGTAAGAAGAGCTATCGTAAGGACTTTGAACTATGCAATGAGAAATTATCAAGAGGTATTAAGCAAAGGAGTGACATAGTAAAGTTTATGTTTTAAAAGACCACTCTTCTGGGTGGAGACTGAAGAGAAAGATGGTTAGATGCTGAGAAAGCAGTTAAAAGGCAATGGCTAGAACCTAGACCAGAAATAAGGATGGTGACAGGTTAGATAGAGAAGAATTGGTAAATTCAAAGTATAGTTTGAAGGTAGAATCAACTGGATTTGATGTATTGTGCTTTTGATAATGAAGATGCATAGTTTACTGTTATAATCTAATGGGGCATAGTGGCACACTACACCTGTAATCTCAGTACTTGGGAGGCTGAGACAGCAGGAGAATTGCAGGTTAGAGGCCAGCTTCACCAACTTAGTGAAACTCTATTTCAAAATAAATAAGGGGTGTAGTTCAGATTTTGTACACCCCTGGGTTTAAACCCCAATGCCAAAAAAGTAAAATTAAAAATTAGAAAAATTTTTTTAAAAATCTAATGGCTTAGCCAGGAAAGCATGGCTTACGCCAATAATCCTAGTACTTGGGAAGCTAAGACAGGAAGACGAGTCATAGCAACTTCGTGAGACTCTTGGCAATCTAGCAAGTCCCGATTTCAAAATAAAAAATAAAAAGGGCTGGAGATGTAGCTCAGAGGTAGAATGCCTCCAGGTACAATCCCCAGTAGCACCAAAAACAAAAAACCTAATGGGCTTGGGGATGTATGTACCTCAGTGGTAAAAGAGTTGCTTGCCTAGCATGTATGAACAAGTCTCTGGGGGGTTCAATCCCTAGCACCATAAAAATAGATAAAGTGATTAGTAAGTGATTTTTTACAGAATCAAATTATCAGTGGTAGGGTTAGGTTTGCAAACAATGATACATAACATATCTTGTAGTGCTTTGAAAAAACAGCCTCATTTTGGGTTCTTTTAACTTCATTTTGTGGAAATAGAGTTTAACTGGCATTCAGAAGTATTGAGATTGCTTTAAATCTTTACATACAAAAAGTAGACATTCTCCCAAACTAAACATAATCTCTTAAGAAATTCTTTGTTTTTATGGGGGGTTGCTTTTTTTTTTTTTAAGGAATAGGTTAGATATTATAGAACTTCTCTTAAAGAGTAAACTTTCCAATCCGGAGTTAAAATTTTATCTGATTGAGAGTACAAAGCCTAATATTTTACGAAAGAAGAGAATTTTTAAAACTTGCCAGGTAAGATAGTTAAATTTACAGAAATCACTTCAGATTGCTACAGTTATCAAGCATCTTTACTTTTGAAATAGAGGTTATTGCATATTATATATTATATAATTGATGGAAAATTCAAATAAAAATTTTTGTTTTGATAGTGGGGACTAGACCCAGGGGCATTCTACCTCTATGCTACACTCCTGGCCCTATTTTACTTTTTATTTTGAAACAGGATCTTACTAAGTTGCTGAGACTGGCCTTGAACCTCCAATCTTTCTGTCTCAGCCTCCCAAATACTGGAATTACAGGTGTGTACCACCACACTGGCTCAAATAAAAATCTTAAAGCTAGCCGGGTGTGGTGGTGCACGCTTGTAATCCCAGCATTTGGGAGGTTGAGACTAGTGAAGCATTCTGCAACTTAGTAAGACCCTGTTTCAAAATAAAGAATAAAAAATAGGCCTGGGGATGTAGCTCGGAGGTAGACTGCCCCTGAGTTCAATCCCCAGATTGAACAACAACAAAAATAAAAATCTTAAAGCTACCACAAATGCATTCAGTAATTTCTATCATAATTTTATTTATTTTTCAGAGGTGGCTGGATCCAAACAAACCAATAAGGAAGCAGCTAAAGAGTGAGCATATATATTTACTTGATGTTTTGCAAATGTGCCTTATAAAGATAAAGATTAATGTAATTTGATTAATTAGAACTGCTTTTATTAATTCTAGGAGGATCTCCTTACAGTTTGAACTTTAGAGTCAAATTTTTTGTAAGTGACCCCAACAAGTTACAAGAAGAGTATACAAGGTGGGTTTATGTAGTATATTTCTCTTGAAAACTGTCAAAACTTTCATATAAAATTTCATAATTAACTAGGCAAAAAATAGATTAACCTGGGATAATTCTGTGCTTCCCAACCAGCACACAGAATAAATTAAGGATGTTCCAAGATAACTATTTCCTTCTCATTTGGAGGGCTGGAAGGGCTGGAAGGGATTAAACCTCTTGAATGCCCTCAAGCCACAGGCAGCCTCCTGAACCATATGAGTAACTGCATTTTTCTACTCATGAACAGTGGTTGAGAAGCACTGCTGTAATTAGATGATGTTAAAATTATATCCAAAGGATAATATATAGCGAGAATTTTCAGTTTTATTATTTTTTCATCTAAAAGCATATTCTGTATGTTTTTTTAAATTTTTTTTTCTTTTCATTGAGAGGAACATAGAATTTCTTTCTTTTTTTTTTTTTTTTTTTCTGTTAGTAGTAGGGATGGAACCCAGGGGCATTCTACTTCCAAGTTACACCCCCAGCCCTATTTAATTTTTTATTATGAAACAGGGTCTCATTAAATTGCAGATTGTCTCACTAAGTAGCTGAGGCTGGCTGCAAACCTGTGATCCTCCTCTTTCAGCTTCCCAAGTGGAACATAGAATTTCTAAAATATATAAACATCATATTACAGGAATAATGGTCAGTTAGGTATCTTTTTAATCTTTGATTCCAAAGAAATATAATATGCATTACAAAGGATGCTGCAAGAAGTGCAATAGCACATTCAGGCCTTTACATGTCCGCTTTACTGCCCATTTTAAGTCTGAGCTTATATTGCCACCTAATTTTGTCACTTCTATTTGATGAAGTATATACAGGAATGATTCAGATGATCATTTTGATTGTAATCTTAAATGTTTGGCAACATGTTTAGGGTAGAAATAAGAGAAATAATAGAATTTCTCTTATTGATGCATGATGAGCATCAATATTCAAATAACCTGAATGATAACTCTGTGCATTGCTTTAAAGATAGAATTAGTAATTAATTTTTTTAAAGAATGAAGAATTAACCTGTCATACCTTTTTTATTTAATTCTTTATTGGTACATTATAATCTTACATCATAATGTAGTTCATAGTAGTGGTGATTTACATGTACACAGCACTTGGTGGACTTTCCCTGGCTCCATCTCTACTCTCTCCCTTCCCTATATGATATTGAGATTGGCATTGATATTCTCACATATGTACATTACATCAATGGAAGTGATTCCTTCATGAAATCACCTCCCCCACACACCCTCCCTCACTCCACTGGGGTTTCCCCTCCGTTATCTAAAGTCCCTTTTGTATACCACTTACTCTCTAGCGTCTGCATATAAAAGAAAACATATGAGCCTTCACTTTCTGTGACTGGCTAATCTCACTTTATGTAATGTTCTCCAGGTCTATCCATTTGTCTGCGAATGACATAATTTTGTTGTCCTCCATTGCTGAGAACTTCATTGTATATATCCCATAATTTTGTAATTCATTTGTCTGTTGATGGACACCTAGATTGGTTCCATAATTTGGCTATTATGAATTGTGCTGCTGTAAACATGGGTATGCATACATTACTATAGTATTCTTATTTCAGTCCCTTTGGAAAGATACCCAGGATGGTATAGCAGGATCATATGGTGGATCCATTCCCAGTTTTCTGAGCAGTCTCCACACTGATCTCCATAGCGGCTGCACTAATTTATAATCCCACCAACAGTGTAGAAGAGTTCCTATTTCCCCACATCCTCACTAGGATTTATTATTGTTTATCTTCTTGATTGCCATTCTGATTGGGGTTAGATAGAGTCCAAGTGTAGTTTTGATTTGCATCTTCCTAATTGCTATTGATGTTGAACATTTTTTCATACATTTATTGGCCATTTGTATTTCTTTTGTGAAGTGTTTAAATCAGTTGCCCATTTCTTTTTTTTTTTTTTTTTTAATTCGTGCATTGTAAGCATACATCTTTGTTAGGTAAAAATTGATAATGACATATGTGCCCACATTTCTCATTTGACCCCTTCCCCAAATTCCTACCCCGCTCCCTCGCCCTCCCTTCCTCTCAAGTTCAGTTTAGTGAGTGACCTTGATATACACTAGGGTGTCCCCCCCACCCCCATCCATCCCCTTCAATTAAATAAACTTCTTTGCTTACCTCTCCTTTTTCATCTGGAGACCCTCTTAGGCCCCATCATCTCCCTAGCATCTGCATATCAGGGTGAACATATGCTTCTTTATTCTTTGTGACTGGCTAATCTCTCTTAACATAATGTTTTCCAGTTGCATCCATTTCCCTGCAAATAACATGAGTTTGTTCTTCTTTATAGCTGAGTAAAATTCCATTGTGTACATGTCCCATAGTTTTGTAATCCATTCATCTGTCGATGGACATCTTGGCTGCTTCCATAGTTTGGCTATTGTGAATTGTGCAGCTATAAATGTAGATACACATCATACGTCGGTCTGATAGTTTGGTTTCCATTCTTTTGGGGATTGCAAACTAGTGCAACCACTTTGGAAAACAGTATGGAGGATCCTCAGACGAATGAGAATGAACCTACCATATGATCCAGTTGCCCATTTCTTAATCGGGTTATTTGGGGGTTTTTTTGTTTTTTTTTTTTTTAGTGTTAACTCTTTTTAACTACTTTGTATATCCTAGATATTAATTCTTTATCAAAGGAATAGCTGGCAAAGATCTCTCATTCTGTAGACTCTTTCTTTAAACTCTTGATGGTTTCTTTTGATGATCAGAGCATGGTACTGGCAGAAAAACAGACACATAGACCAATGGAACAGAGTAGAAGATACAGAAACAAATCCATACACATATACCCAGTTAATTTTTTACCAAGGTGCCAAAAACATACTTTGGAGGAAAGGTAGCCTTTTCAACAAATAGTATTGAGAAAACTGGTTATCCATTTGTATAAAAATGGAATTAGACCAGGCATGGTGGCACACACTTGTAATCTCAGTACTTGGGAGGATCACAGGTTTGTAGGTTTGCAGCCACTGAGGGTGGCTGCAAAACATGGATATGTATGGATTACTATAATATTCTGAATATTCTAACTTAAGGATCTCAGCAACTTAGAGAGACCTGTTTCAAATAAAAAATAAAGTAGGTCTAGAGATGTAGCACAGAGGTAGAAGTCCCCTGGTTTCTGTCCCCAGTACCACAAAAAAAAAAGAGAGAGAGAAAAGAAAAATGGAATTAAATCCCTACCTCTTACCCTGCACTAAAGTCAACCTAAGATAGGTCAAAGATCTGGAAATTGGTCCAGAGACTTTGAAATTACTAGAGGAGGTCATAGGTCCAACACTCCAACAAATATGCACAGGTAGATACTTCCTCAATAAGACTCCTTGCCTGACAAACAGAGCAATGAACAAACCATACAATTGTTGGGAAAGATGAAAACATCTACCAGTTACCAGTCCTTTCTTTCTGGCTGTTGGGAATCATTAGCCACACATCCCCTTCAGATACTCCAAGGAATTTCAGAAGTTGTATCTCTTGGAGATCATTACCCTGGCTCCCGATTCTCAGGGTCCTGATGGCCTATGTCCTGTTGCCTGCAACCCATGGATGGACATCAGACGGTGGGAAGACATCCAAGCCTTAAACATCAGTGTGCCCTATGGCCAAATCCTGTGGACTTTTAGCAGAAAATCCACTAGAGCTACTTTACCTCTATGTCCTATTTGGATATGCAGTTAGACTGTCTTTTGAGCACATTGGATGATCTTCACCTGACCAAGAACACCACCGTTGCATTTATCTCCGACCATGGGTGGGCCCTAGGCAAACGTGGAGAATGGGCCAGATACAGCAATCTTGACATCACATGAGTAGCCATGTGTCCCGATGTTCTGTTTCCAGGACAGCTTCACTTTCGGAAGCAGAATAGGATCTGTTTTCTTACCTTCACACTTTTTTTTTTTTTTTTTTAATTGCAGGCATTCTACCTCTTAGCTACACCTCCAGCCCTGTTTTTTAATTCTTTATTTTGAAACAGGGTCTCACTAAGTTGCGGAGGGCCTCACTGTAAGTAGCTGACGCTGGCCACGAACCTGGTTCCTCCAGACTCAGCCTCCCAAGTGCTGGGATTACAAATGTGTGCCACCACACCCAGCTTACTTTCACACTTTTGATTCTACCTCAGAATTAATGGAGCCAGGCAGGCAAGCTGTGGACTTTGTGGAACTTGTCTCTCTTTCCTATACTCATTGTACCTTGCTGTCTTGTTCTGTCATTTCACATTGATCTGTGCAGAGAAGGCCAGAGCTTTCTGAAGCATTTTCGATTTTATGACTCTGAAGAAGATCCATACCTCCATGGTAATCTCCTTGAGTTTATTACCCATAGCCAGTACTCCGGCCTGCAGACTCTTCTCAGTGGCATTCTGATAAGCTGAATTTAAAAGATACTAAGATCATGGGTTACTCCATCTATACCAGAGACTGTAGGTACACTGTGTAGGCTGCCTTGAATCCTTATGAGTTTCTGGCTAACTTTTCTGACATCCATGCAAGGGACTTATATTTTATAGATTCTGACCCTTTGAGGGATCACAGTATATATAGTGACTCCCAACATGGAGAACTTCCCTGATCGTTGATGCATTGAGTTTTGCCAGACACAGAGAGCAGGTAGAACATGCTCCTTTTCAAGCTGATGAGAGAAGGTATTAGAGATAGATATTTTGTCATTACCTCTAATATTGGACACAGCCTGAGGGGGAGGTAATCAAAACATGCATCATTAATTTGGCCTAAGAATGTGTGACAGCAAAACCTTTTCATTTAATTGTTATTAATTTATATTGGTAATTGGATTGGGGCTGGGCTAAACATTTTTTGCCTTGTTCTAAAAAGTCATAGTTCAGTCATTTAATAAGTACAAAGTGAACAATTGCAAGATTATTTTATACCTTTGTATATTAAAAACATACTAACCAAACATAACCCTATACTCAAGAAATGTTTAATTATTTGTGAAATTGAGTTCATTTCAAACAGTAACCATATATCAAATTAAGTTCTACCCCAAGTTCCTTGTTATTTTGCTTTAACCTAATAATATATCTTGGGAAGCTCAGTATATTCAAAATATATTAACATGTAGTTCAGCTTTCTCATATATAAAGTAAAAATAATAATTTTTTTAAAAAGGAAATACTCTTTCAAAACTTCGATGCTTGGATAATAGTAACATGATGATCATGATTAGTAACAAAGACACTCAGCTACTACTACCAAATTTTCAGGACTAGTTGGGACCCCACAAAAACAGAAAATCTGCTGTACCTCCTTATTCTTTGCGATATCATTTTGAATTAGTGGGAAAAAAAATGGAGTCAAAGGGTTTCCATAAGGTTAAATGTCATTCAGTATTGGCAAATTCTGGTATCATTAATTTTATTCCAGTTTCCAAGATACGTACTCTAGGCAAATGATACTACCCAAGATCTCTAGTTTAGCCTTGTTCTTGAATTCTGGTTTCTACTTTTATAATCCTGGTTAAATTAATATGTAAGTAAAATTTAGCTAGTATAGGCATTATTTGTGCAGGATTTATAATAACATGTCAAGGATATACATGCCCTTTAAAGCTTAACTATAAAGTTGTCGATCTCCTTGAACCTTTTTATTTCTTTTTGTGTGGTGTTGGAGATCTAACCCAGGGCCAGAGTCTTGTTATGTTTTCCACTCAACCACTGAGTTACATCCCCAGCCCATCTTTTAAGTTTTAAATATGAAACCAACTAGACCTGATAGAAATATACAACCTTGGATTAAATGGATAGTATTTATAATATTGTCTATTAAGCCTCATGAGGAGTTTATGTACTTAATTAATATATGAAACTATTTGTATTAGGGATTTTGGTTGTTTTTCTGTGACCACCATTGTTCTTTGTTTTTTCTTTTGGTAATGAATATCTTATTCTTTGAAAACCTTATTTACATTCTTTGGTAATTTCATTATTGTCATGAGACTAGTCAATGACAAGTCAAAATAGGATTTTTTATGAATTTTGACTCTTGGAATATGTACTTTTTTTATAATAGAGGATATAGAAGTCTTATAATTCCTTGTTTATTTTTATTTATTTATTTATTTATTTTTGCGGTACTGGGGATTGAACCCAGGGGCATTCTACCTCCGAGCTTTACCCCCAGCCCTATTTTTTATTCTGTATTTTGAAACAGGGTCTCACTAAGTTGTGGAGTGCCTCACTAGGTAGCTGAGGCTGGCCGCGTACTTGGATCCTCTGGTCTCAGCTCCCAAATGCTGGGATTACAAGCATGCGCCACCACGCCCGGCTATAATTCCTTGTTTAAACATTTAAAACCACAAAATTTGTTCTTCTGCCAATTTTATATTGCACAGGTAACTTACAATGAGTGAATGCCTTACTTCATAGAAGGGATAGAAGGACAATACCATTTTGCAGTCTTGTTGTAGGATGCTTATGTTTTCATTGGTTTTAGAAGAAATGTTACTTGATAATTTAATAATTGAAAGCTATAGGAGAAAAAGGAGCTTAGGCTATTTTTCTGATCAAAGAGAGCATTTTTAACTCAAATTGAAATGGAACAGCTACTCTTCTGCAATAGGCCACAATGATAAAATGATCAACACATAAGTCTATTCTTGCAGCTGTCTTCCTATCTCAGCAGAAATAGAATGGCTTTTTAAAATTGGTTTCTAGTGTGTTGCTGTCAGTTCTCCTGTATATCTGATGCTCATATTTTTTTATGCTAATCAGTTCTACTTTCTGCATACACCAATCCTCAGGATATTTTCCCTTAATTTTCTCCCTTGGTCATATAACTTTTAATCTTGAGAAGTTTTTTTTTGTTTTGCTTTGTTTTGTTTTTGCGGTACTGGGGATTGAACTCAGGGGCATTCTACCTCCGAGCTACACCCCCAGCCCTATTTTTTATTCTTTATTTTGAAACCGGGTCTCACTAAGTTGCAGAGTGCCTCACTAGCTAGCTGAGGATGGCCGCGAACCCGGATCCTCTGGTCTCAGCCTCCCGAATGCTGGGATTACAAGCGTGCGCCACCACGCCCGGCTGATTAATCTTGAGAAGTTTTATAATAAAAACAAGACATTCAAAGTATACAATATATACCAAAGGATTATTTGTGAAATTATGAAAACTTATTTTTAAACAATGCACTTTGTGTACATGTATTAACATTACATGTGCTAAATTGTAGATAATAAAAGCAAATCTTTAAATTGCTTAATTTTATTTGTTAATGTACAGGTACAGTTTCTTAGAACTGAAAATCTTATAATGTTATAATTCCAGTAAATTTTTTTTTAAGGTACCAATACTTTTTGCAGATTAAACAAGACATTCTTACTGGAAGGTAGGTCATTTTAATTTTCTTGTAATAGACTTTAGAAATACTTTTAATTCTGTATTTCTGAAGTAATTAATTATTATTGCAAACAAATTATCAAAAAATGGTTACTTATAGTATGAATTCCTTTCTTCAAATAAGTTAATTTCTTAATAGTTTTTAAGTTTCTTAAGTTTATTTCTTAATAAAACAAGGTGTGAATAGTATAACATAAATTATAGTACCTTTGTGAAAATATTATGTTTAAGTTTGGCTTAATGTATTTTCTGTTTTGTTTTATCAGATTGTCCTGTCCTTATAATACTGCTGCCCTTTTAGCTTCATTTGCTGTTCAGTGTAAGTATCAGCCCACTTTTAAGTCAAATAGAATATGATTTTGTGGTCTGTGTTGATATTGCTTTTAATGTAAGAGTTCTTTAGACATAGGAAAAAAATAAAAACTACAGAGGAAATGTCAAGTTAGCAGTTGCTTTGATTCTTGAAAAAAACTTTAATCAAAATAATTTGAGATGTAGAAGAATGTTAAATTAACAATTGATACTTAGATTAAGTGGTTATATTAGAAACACAAATATTTCCAGAAATATGATGCAATTGATGACATTACTGATTTGGCTATAATAATTGAAAAACTAATTAATGTGCAAACATTTTCATTTCATTCTTAGCTGAACTGGGAGACTACAATCAGTCAGAAAACCTGCCAGGCTACCTCTCAGATTATTCCTTCATTCCTAATCAACCTCAAGATTTTGAGAAAGAAATTGCAAAATTGCATCAGCAACATATGTAAGGATTTATTTAGTTTACTGCTTATTTGGTAGACTTCTTGTGGGCATCCTTTCTAGGGAACGGTTTTAAATTATACCTAAGGTTACTGATGTATTTACTTAATATTAGAATAATTGCTGTTATATAAAATAAGATTATTATAAAGACATTTAGGTGATCTATATTAAAAATATATCATTGCTTATTTCATAATGTGTAAGACACTTAATTTCTGTTGAGAATCATAAAGCTATTTGTAAACAGAAATGTATTTGCTGTTATATAAAATTATCAGTTTAATGCAGATCAATTTCTATGGTAATTCTTTCTTCCCATTTAGCTACATGAAAGGAATTGATTCTGTTTGTAATGAACAGACAGGAGAAAAGAACTTTATGTAATACTCAATATATAAAAAATATTTCTTTTTTATTCACAACTATACTCAGCTTTTTGTTTGTGTCTTAATTTTCTGTAACATATTTTCCATGAAGAGCTTTGTTACTTAAAATATAAGGTAATATTATCAGTTCAGAATTCAATTTTGCTTTAATACATGGTTCAGAATATTCATAGTGAACTTACGCAGTATTGCATATTGGCTAAGACTCTGAACTAGAGGGACAAACTGCCTGGCTTGAATTTCTGGTAAGATTACTTACTTTTGTATAACCTTGGCCAACTTGCTGTATGTCTCTGCTTCTATATTTCCCTATATGTTAGTTGGGGATAATTAAAGGATCTATCACTTGAGTTATTTTTAAAAGAGTTTATACACAAAATTTCAGGATGGTTCCTTCACATGGCAAGTACTAAAGAAATGTTACCTCTTATTAAGTTAAGAAACTTACTTTCATATGGTAATAGCCCATGTATCTAAAACATGTTGGTGAACTAGGCAGTGCCTATTTTTGTAAATAAATGTATTTGTGTGTGTGTGTGTATGCGTGCGTGCGTGTGCGTGTATTTTTTTTTTTTTTTTTTTTTTTTTTTTAATGCTGGGATAGAACCAAGAGTCTTACACATGCGAAGTAAGAGTTCTGCTGAGCTGTCTCTAGCACATATATATTTTAAATGGTTGGGGAAAAAACCAAAAGAATAGCATTTTATGGCATTTGAAAATATACAAAATTCAGTGTCCATAAGTAAACATTAATTCGATCACAGATACTCTCAATTGTTTATATGTCTTCTGTGGCAGCTTTCACATAGTGGAAGATTTAAATAGTTGCTACAGAGACCACTGTCCTAAAGCCTAAAATATTTACTGCCCACCCCTTTCCGTAAAAGGTTTGCTTACCTCAGATCTAAAATAGACTCTTAGAATTTTAATAGATTGACTGATGTGGTAAGGAGGCTATTTTGCTCTAAAAGTAAATTTCCTTATAGTGAAAGTTCTACATTTGGCATATCTGAACTAAGTTTAAAGATAAATCTGATTTTAAAAATTTACCAAGCCAGGCATGGTGGCGCATGTTTGTAATCCCAGTACTTGGGAAGCTGAGACAGGCGCAGGTGCGCAGATAGCCTCAGCTACTTAGTGAGGCCCTCCGCAACTTAGTGAGACCCTTTTTTTTTTTTTTTTTTTGCAGTACTGGTTTTTGAACTCAGGGGCATTCTACCTCCGAGCTATACCCCAAGCCCTATTTTTTATTCTTTATTTTGAAACAGGGTCTCACTAAGTTGTGGAAAGCCTCACTAGATAGCTGAGGCTGGCCAAGAACCTGGATCCTCGGTCTCAGCCTCCCAAATGCTGGGATTACAAGTATGTGCCACCAAGCCCAGCTCAGTGAGACCCTTTTCAAAATAAAGAATAAAAATAAGGCTGGGGAGGTAGCTCGGAGGTAAAAATGCCCCTGGGTTCAATCTCCAGTACTGCAAAAATATAAATAAATATTAAAAATTACCAATAATGAGAAATCTTTTCTGTCAGGAAAAGGTTTGTACTTTTTTTTTTTTTCCCCAGTACTGGGAATTAAACCCATGAGCATTCTACCTGCGAGCTACTCCTCTCCCCCAAACCCTATTTTATTTTTTATTTTGAAACAGGATCTCAATAAGTTGTGGAGTGCCTGACTATGTAGCTCAGGCTGGCCACTAACCTGCGATCCTCCTGTCTTAGTCTCCCAAGTACTGGGATTACAAGCATCGGCCACCATGCCTGGTTAGGTTTGTACATTTAATAAGATATTGATTATGTATTTCTATTCGGTTTAAAACGATGATTTATCAGATCTGTAAACAAGGAAAAGGTGAGATTGCCCAGTTTAGCTAGGGGAAGGGCTATATATTTAACTTAATTAAATTTTATAGAAAAGGGAAGTATGTCTACTTTCTTTCTGAGAACTCACATTTACTATCATACATTGGCAGTTAGGTGGCTCCCTTTTCTAGTATTATTAGTGAATAAAAGGTTGATATCCAAAAAAAAAAGGTTGGTAATTTACTGCTTTTGCTCTGCTGTACCCTGATCAGATAATTAGGGTTATCAGAACTGTATATGAAATAGGGGTTAAATCATTCTTTTTTTTTTTTTGGAGGGGGCGGTACTAGGGATTTAACCCAGGGGCATTCTACCTCCGGGCTAGGCCCCCAGTCCTATTTTTTATTCTTTATTTTGAAACAGGGTCTCACTAAGTTGTGGAGGGCCTCACTAAGTAGCTGAGGCTGGCCGCGAACCCGGATCCTCCAGTCTCAGCCTCCCAAGTACTGGGATTACAAGTGTGGGCCACCACACCTGGCTAGGGGTTAAATCTATTTTTCAAGACTTTATATCTAGACACGTAGTTCTTAAGCTTGTATGTATTTATGTATTTATTTATTACAGTACTAGGGATTGAACCCCAGGGGCATCCTGCCTCCCAGCCACACCCCCAACCCTATTTTTTTATTTATTTTGAAACAGGGTCTCACTAAGTAGCTGAGATTGGCTGCAAGTCTGCTATCCTCCTGTCTTAGCCTCCTAAGTACTGCGATTACAAGTGTGTGCCACCACTCCATGCTTAAACTTGTGTTCTTAGGAATCACTTGAGATATTTCTCAGATTTGCTCTGGATGTAAAGTCTCTAAAATAGATTTACTCCTATTTCATGTAGTTTTTTTATAAGTCTTAAAAGCTTGCTGTATTCTTATATTTCTGGAAAATAATAATTTATGTTACTGAAAGTGTACCCTCCAAATAAGTTAGATATTATTATATAGAACTGAGAAGAGTAAGCCTGCATGGTATTTTATAGAAGATTTAATTGGGCTGTTTTTTCAGATAAATGACCTGCTAATTTGCCATATTTCTTATGGATCTAGTTCTTAACTGAATGATGTCTTTACAGAGGCTTATCTCCTGCAGAAGCAGAATTTAATTATCTAAACACAGCACGTACCTTAGAACTCTATGGAGTTGAATTCCACTATGCAAGGGTAAGTGAAAAAAAACTTATTTTGATGATGATGAATTAGGCTTCAGTATTCAGCATCAAATTTTTTTAGTACTTTGAAACAGGTAATGAATAGGATAACTTGTGATTCCTGCCCACATAATTGTACTGAACATTTCCTCTGAATGTAAGTATTTTTGCAATAACATAATATTCAGTACCTAATAAGAAGGTTGATTGTTCACGTTTTTTTCCTCCCCGTTGATTTTATGTTATAAAGGTAATTTGGGGCCGGGCATGGTGGCATGCACACTTGTAATCCCAGTATTTGGGAGTCTGAGACAGAAGGATTGCAGGTTCATGGCCAGCCTCAGCTACTTAGTGAGGCCCTCTGCAACTTAGTGAGAATAAATAAATAAAATAAAGAATAAAAAATAGGGCTGGGGGTGTAGCTTGCAGATAGAACGCCCCTGGGTTCAATCCTCAATACCACACACGTAAATAAATAAATAAATAAATAAATAAATAAATAAATGTAATTTTAGGAGACAGTACTCTTAGGATATTTATTTTATAGCATAAAGGTTAAGTTATAGGAAAAATGGTTTTTGTAGTCATCTTTGATAATTGTGATCATAAAAGACACTCTCAGAACACTGAAACCTGTTTTGCTACACTACTATATTTTCATTGTTTAGTTTTTACTTGTAAGCAAAAATGGAGCATATGAACATGTTTTTTAATTTGCCCGATCCCTTTATTAAAATGAAATTTGTCATATCACTGGCTTCTGCTGTACAATACTGTACAGCTTCTTTTTCCTTGTGTTAAGTCTTTCATCCTATGAAAGACTGTTATTTCCTTCCCATAACTATATTTGTGAGTCACTGTTCTTCATCTGTAGCTATATCCCTTCTCGAGATTTTTTTTTTTTCAAGAAATTCTATTTCTTTAAAAGTACCTGAGTATAGTTACTCTCAATAGAATTATAAAGAGTCATCAGTTGGGTTAGCCATAGGGTTTATATTCTTCTGAGACAGATTGTTAAACCTAATAAGGGTATCAGCCTGAAAGGGAGTTTAAGGCTAAGATTTTCTTTAGGTAATTATTTTAAACTTATTTTAATGCCCAGACACGCACAGGTATACAGGCAGGTAGTTGTTGTAAGTACTCAAAGTTATATTCCCTATAGTGATTTTATCTTTTAGAGTCTCACTTGATCATCTTCTAGGAGTTTCAGGTTTTTTTGTTTGTTTTGTTTTGTTTTTGTGTGGTACTGGGGATTGAACACAGGGGCATTCTACCTTTGAGCTACACCCTATTTTTATTTTTTTATTTTGAAACAGGGTCTCACTAAGTTGCTGAAGCTGGCCGTGAACCTGTGACCTGTGATCCTCCTGACTCAGCCTCCCAACTACTGGGATTTCAAGTGTGCGTCACCATTCCCAGCTAAGCTTGCTTTTTTGTTGTTGTTGTTGTTTGTTTTTTGCGGTACTGGGGATTGAACCTAGGGGTATTCTACCTCTAAGCTACACCCCAGCCCTATTTTTTTTTTTAAATTCTTCATTTTGAAACTGGGTCTCTAAATTGCAGAAGGCCTCACTAACCTGAGGCTGACCACAAACCTGTGATCCTCCTGTCTCTGTCTTCCAAGTACTGGGATTACAAGTGTGTGCTAACACACCCACTGAGCTTTGGTTCTTAATGTTTCACAAAGCTTATGTCAATGTCTCCCTTAGAAGTCCAGATTATTTGTTTTCCTCACAGGATTATATCTTGTAATTCTGAGTGTTGTGGTTTGGAAATCTGTTTATCTAAATTCTATTTACAATGTGAAAGTCTCTCTCAAACTTTCTACTTTCTTTAAAATGTCTCATAACTCTCTTTCCTTATTTGGGGTTTACTATTTTGGGGCACAATTCTCTAAAAGTATAATGTAATAGTCCATATGTATTCAACTAGATTTTTTTAATATAATAAACTTTGCAACTGATAGAATTTTAAATATATGAATTAAGATACGCTTAAAAATAAAACCATTAAAAGCATTTTACTCCTCTGCAATTTTCTTTATTGGAATGGATTTTAAATATGTGAATTAAACTTTGCTGAAAAATAAGAAGACCACCAAAAGCATTTTAGTCCTTTGCAGTTTTCTTTTTGGTGGTACTAGGGATTATACCCAGGACCTCACACATGTTGCTCAAGCACTCTACCACTGAGCTATATACACAGCACTTTTAAAACTTTTATTTTCTCTTGAGACAGGGCCTTTGCTAAGTTGCCCAGGTTGGCCTACTTCTGATCCTCCTGTCTCAGCCTCCGGAGTAGCTAGGATTATAGACATGCACCACTGTACCCAGCTCCTTTGCAGTTTTCTAAATGTAATTTTATACCTTCATTGACTGCTGTCAGTGAAATACAAAGGCTGTTGGACTTTTTTTATTTAAATATTTTTATTTAAATGACAAGGCTGGATAGATCTCATATATAGTTAACCATGTCTTTTAATTGATTTAAGGTAGTTTCGTTTTCTTAAATTATTAGTATGAAGCTATTTCTCAAAAGCCCTAAATGTACACGACAAGATTATAAGAATTTAAATTTTAAATGATCAAAGTTATTTAGAAAGATAGTTTGTCCAAACGTAAAAGGCTGGAAAAAGGTGTTCTTGTGTGTGAGTACTGAGACCTTGAGAAGAGACTATGCAGATGAGGGGAAGTTTTGTGGTACCAAGAAGAAAAGGACAAAAGGTAGACGAGGGAGGAACATAAAGAGAAGATTTAGGTTTTAAGAGTCATTTCCATGCTTTACTTTGCACTGGCACTAAGAATGATTTCATGAATGAAACATCTCTGGCTCCATGGAACTCACATAGTAATGGAGGAGAAGGAAACAAAATACATGTTAGCAGACATATATGGATATGAAGGGGCAAGTACAGAATACTGTGGGGTTCTATGGCAGGAACATCTAGGAACAGAGAGTAAGGAAGGTTTCTTAGAAAAAGTAGCATATTTATTTAAGCCAGAGAATGAAAAAGCTTGCCAAGAGAATGAGATTTAATATATATATTTATGAATTTCTGTAACTGCTATAACAGTCAATACAGAGCAGTTTCCTCAACCCAAACCCATGACGCTTGAGTAAAGTTCTACTTTTCCCTAATCCTTGGCAACCACTCGCCTCTCCTGTGGCCTGCAGGTGTGTCCTTTCCCAAGTGTCTTACATGGACCTACATTATGTATTTGCTTTTTAGAGTATAACAGTGCGTTTGAAATTTATCCAGATTCTTGGTATATTTCAGTAGTTCATTCCTTTTTATCATTGTATGGATGTACTATGCAACGACAATACAGAGCCAGCTAATTGTGCTTTTTGTTTTTAGTTATTCAGTGGGATAATTTTATAAGGAGTCATTCCCTTTTACTATTTGGTTACCCAGTGTTATAGTTCATATAGGAGAAACACATGGAAAATGTTATTTATTTCTTCCCTTTTATCTTTCCATTTCTGAAAGTAATGAGTGTGAATTCATGAGTAAAACTTTTTTTTTTTATTCTTTATTTTGAAACAGGGTCTCACTAAGTTGTGGATGCCTCACTAGGTAGCTGAGGCTGGCCTCGAACCCGGATCCTCCGGTCTCAGCCTCCCGAATGCTGGGATTACAAGCGTGAGCACCACGCCCGGCTCTTTTTATATTTTTGATAGGCTTTTCAATACAGTATAATTATTTTCCTTATTAAGGCTTAACTTGCCCCATCTCTAGTCACTGGGGGAGCTCTTCTTCTGGTTCCTAAATCCTTTCAAAGTGACCTGAGACGTATTTAATAGCTTACATACTGTCTAGTATTTTAAGAATGTTACAGGCTCATCTTGTTTATTTTCTGCCACAGACTTGCCTTCAGCCATTTCTCCAAGAAACCATGGTTTCTTTTTCTTTTGTATGGCACTGGGGATTGAACCCAGGAGCATTCTGCTTCTGAGCTGTACCCCCAGCCCTATTTTTTTATTTTGAAACAGGATCTCACTAGGTTGAAGAGAGTCTTACTACTTGCTGAGACAGTCCTTGAACCTGTGATCCTCCTATCTCAGCCTCCCAAGTACTGAGATTACAGGTGTGTACCACCACCACATCTGGCTGAAACCCTGGTTTCTTTTAATGAAAAAGAATATTTCAGTATCTCAGTTCGACCTAAGTGCTAAGGATGATTATTCCTACTGGATTGGTCATTGTTTCTAGTCCTTTTAATTGTATATAGTTAAGATCTATCTATATGTGTTTCTGTGTATTTATATTGAGAGACACCGAGTATTTTGGTTCTTGGAGCACTCAAGAAATTCTAAAATTCACATATCCCATAAAAATTCATTTGCTTTATCCCACATTGCACTTTAAACAGTAATTGTACTATTATATCAATTATTAATAAAAAAATCAGAAAAATATTTTTCAACACTAGGCATTGAACTCAATGGCAATCTGCCACTGAGCTTAAATCCCCAGCCCTTTTTATTGTTTTATTTTGGGATAGTTCTCACTAAGTTGCCAAGATTGGCCTCAGACTTCACAATCCCCCTGCCTCAGCCTCCTGAGTCACTGGAATTATAGGCGTATACCACTATGCCATCATTTCTTAAGCTTGCTTCAAATAAAAATTGTCAAATCATATAGTCACTGAATATTATAATGTCTCGTTTCATCTTAGTTCTTAAAGGTAACTATAGTTAGAGTTTATTATAAGTTTTTATAATCTAAGATTATATAGAACTTCCTCACTAGTAATGTGACTGGTTAAATATAACCATAGTATTACCATCAGAAATCAATTAAGAAATATTTGAGAATTAGGTTCTGTGAAGGAATGTGAAATGATATAATCATTCATTGATGCTCAGAGTATGATCCAAAGACTAATGCTGATATGTGAACTTCCTGTTACTGGTCCACAAGAAGATAAATATAGAAATTAAAGGTAAGCATTTAGAAACTTTTATAGCAGTCAGACATAATACATGTGATCAGTATATTTTGTAAAAATATCAATACCTGACATATTAGAAATTCAAACAAAACAAACATAACTGATCCTTTACCAGTATATTTGAAAGAAGGTGTTATATACAATCCCAGTCACTGTTATATGGCTGACAGTAATTAGGTATTTTGGATAAGTGGTTTAAGAGACAGATAATATGAGAGGAACCTGTAAATGTGGGCCAGTGAAGTTTTCATAGGGAAGATTTACATGATCTAGGCTTTACTTTTGTTTGATTTGATTAGGCAGACATGAAGAAGGCCAAGAATAACATTAATAAGATAGGGAATTATGAATTATGGGAACACAAAACATATCATGGAACTGATGTTGCCTGACTGGAGTAGAAGATATTTACTAGGTAGAAGGAGAAGATAAAATGAGATATGATAGTTGTTTAAAGGCCTTTGATATGACAAGCTAAATAGCTAAGACATTTTCATATAGATGATAGAGAACCATTCATTCCACAGATCAGTTCAAAGGTATTATTCTGTTAAGAATCCTATAGATGACAAAACAAAGGCTCTACTCTTTTTACTTGAGTTCTAGTGAAGAAGAGGAGGGAAAACCCCATTAAATAAACTTTATGATGTAATATTAGAAGAAAAGCAAATAAAATATTTTAAATTAAAATGATCAGAGTTTAGTTTTCTAGACATTGGACTTAATAGCATTGTGTCCATAAAATATGTAGTATTTTTGTTTTCTCTTGTCTACCTCTGGCAGTACCTGGGGATTTACCACTTTAGTTTAGGTATCAGTAATTTACAAAACTGAGTTCCTACTTATTTCTGACATTTCTACCAGCATAGCATCTTGATAGATTTATCTTTTTGCTTATTGAGATTTGAGCATCTCTGTAGTGGTGTTCTCTTCAAATGCTTGCTCATCCCCAGTTATGTACTTCCTTTCAGTATTTGATGCTGTTTCTACTTAGTTTAGCTTGCCATTGGTCATGGAGGGAATGAATATGTAGCCAAGATATCCTTTACCTGTAGTTTGCCTTTTTCACTTTTTTCTCCTCCATTCCCTTAATTCTGTTTCCCTGTTGCTGGTGTCCACAATTGTTATTTTGGATAGGCTGCACATACACTTCTGTTTTCTCTAACTCAATCCAGTCAGGATGAAATTGTGAGATTTATAGGAGCTAATTACTTTAGCTGTTCTTTACCTGATCGTCCTGACAGTAGTTGGAGAGCCCCCTTCATTTCTTCTATCTGTTGTCTCTGGACGATTTCTCTGTAAATCTGAGCATACCCTTTTTATTTAAGGATTGCTCAAAATGTCTGAGCCATTGATAACATTTGAGTGTTAATATATCTTCAAGTGTTACAGATTGTTTTCAGCTATTACACATTCTTTTTCTTTTCATATATCTTTTCTGGTGTTTTATGATGTTCAGGGCAAAAGGAATGATAAGAGCATATATTTAGTCTTCCATCTTTTAGGATCAGATTACCGTCTTTATCCAAACTTCTTATTGATATCCTTTAAAAAATGATTCAAGACTGATAACAGTACACAGTAGTACTGGTTACTACTAAACAAAAAAAGAACAATTAGACAAATTAATGAACACTTGCATCTGACTACTTATTATGTATTATCCCACCTACCAAATTAGTAATATTTCATTTAAGAACAAATTACTGAAACTGTAGTTCAAAGATTTGTTCTGGGGATACAATTAAAAAATTATAAAGTCTTGTTTATATTTTCATTAATTAGTTTTATCTTCTGATCAAATAAATGGTAGGAGGTAAAAACATGCTTACTATATTAGGCTGTCTGTAGAATGTTTTAGGTGAAAACAAAACTGTCTTTTTTTTTTATGTGCTTTTATGGGTGCATTATTGTCTCACATCATAATGTAAATCTTGTTGACATTGACATACATGCACACAGCACTTGGTGCCCCCCCATCTCCCCCCTTTCCATACAGAGGACTGAGACTGATACTGGGATTTTCACATATGTACACACAGTCAATGTTAGTATTTCCAATAATGAACCTCAGTCTTCCCCCTCCCCTTCCCTTAGACCACTTCCCTGACTTCCTGAGTTTTCTCCATTATCTGGAGTCCCTCTGGTATCACAGTTACTCCCTAACTTGTGCATATTGAAGAAAACAGTTCTTTCACTTTCTGTGACTGGCTAATCTCACTTAACAGGTCCTTCCTTTTTTTTGCAAATTATATTATTTTATTCTTCTTTATTGTTGGGTCGAATTCTATTGTGTGTATTTCCTATAGTTTTATAATCCATTCATCTGTTGATGTATACCTGGATTGATTCCATAATTTGGCTATTGTCAGTTGTGCTGCTATGAACATGGGTATGCATATATTACTGTAGTTCTCTGGTTTCAACTTCTTTGGAAAGATATCCAAGAGTGGTATAGCTGGATCATATGATGGATCCATTCCCAGTTTTCTAAGGAATCTCCACACTGATCTCCATAGCAGCAGAATTAGTTTGCAGTCCCACCAACAGTGTAGAAGAGTTCCTATTTCCCCACATCCTCGCCAACATTTATTGTTATTTGACTTCTTGATAATTGCCATTTTGATTGGGGTTAGATGGAATCTCAATGTAGTTTTGATTTGTATCTCCCTAATTGCAATGATGTTGAACATTTTTTCATGTATCTTTTGGCCATTTGTATCACTTCTTTTGTGAAGTGTCTATTCAATTCAGTTGCCCATTTCTTGATTGGGTTTTCTTAATTTTTTTTTTTTTTTTTTTCGGTACTGGGGATTGAACTCAGGGGCATTCTACCTCCAAGCTACACCCCCAGCCCTATTTTTTTATTCTTTATTTTGAAACAGGGTCTCACTAAGTTGCAGAGGGCCTCACAAGGTAGCTGAGGCTGGCCGCGAACCCGGATCCTCCGGTCTCAGCCTCCTGAATGCTGGGATTACAAGCGTGCGCCACCACGCCCGGCTCGATTGGGTTGTTTTTGAAAAGTAAAACTTTCAAAATTAATTACCATCTAAAGAAAGTGTTTTAATTCTCCTCACTTTTTCAATGCAGATAAGTTAATTAAAATTGGATCGGTTTAAGCCGGGTTTGGTGGTACATGCCTGTAATCCCAGCACTTGTGAGGCTGAGACAGTAGGATCGAGGTTCAAGGACAGCCTCAGCAACAGAGACTCTCAGCAATCTAGGGAGAGCTTGTTTCAAAACAAAACATAAAAAGGACTGGGGTATAGGTTGGAGTTAAAATGCCTCTGGATTTAATCCCCAGTAACACAGACACACACACACACACACACACACACACACACACACACTGGGTCAGTTCATATGAAAACTCTCACACATTCTCTAAAACACAATTCAAATGTTCTTCTCTGGGATCTTTGAAACTCTAAAAATCGTTCTTTATCCTATACTCCCATGATGTTTCCAATGTATTTTATTATTATGTTAAAAATACTGTTTTATCACAGGTTCCCTTCACTAAAGACTAATACGTTATGAAAAATCTTGGGATTATTTTTGCTTATAGTAGTGAATTTTAATAATACAATATTTAAGTTTGAAGTTTGTCTGTTATTTTTATGATGCAATAGTTGCTATTTGGGTTTGTAATTATAATATGATTTTCTTCTGTCTTCGAAAATGTCACATTGTATTTAAAAAAACTAATTCTGCTTTTAAAATGTATCTCTAACAATTAAAGCCCATTATTTTAGATTTGTTATGTATTTACTTATTTATTTTTAAGGATCAAAGTAATAATGAAATTATGATTGGAGTGATGTCAGGAGGAATTCTGATTTATAAGAACAGGGTACGAATGAATACCTTTCCATGGTAAGAAAGTCCATCAGTACTTTTGCTTTTACCATTATATTATCAAATATAATTTATATTAAGTTACCATTAACTATTTTAAGATTTTCAGTTTATTTATGGGTGCAGCTTATACCTTATCCTGCTGAATTAGAACCCACAAGAAGATACCAAAATAATTT
>PVLC010008992.1:0-11954 GCA_004027655.1 Graphiurus murinus | reverse complement strand
ATAATACTCCTGAGTTGAACCCACAGCACCCCTCCTATATATATACACACAATTATTACTTACAAATTTCTCTCTTTGAGACTCTCTAAATGTATACTATTGTAATATTAGAGTTTACTGTATGTCTTCTACCATGTTAAGTATAGTATTTTAAATATCCATTGGAATGCTAGTTTACTAGCTGAAACATAGACATGGCTACCGCAACAAAAACCAATATTACAGTGGTTTAAATTGGTGCAAGGAAAGTATGGTGGCTCCATGGTGTTTGAAACTCATGTTTGTTTTGTCTTACTGCTCTGCTATCTCTAGCATTTTGTTCTTGTTTCTTATTATCCAGAATGGGTCACCCTCATCACTTTTATATTCTAGAATAAGGAAAAAGGAAAGATAGAATTTTCCACCTCCCTTTAAGGGGATAACTTGAAACTTGTAAAAATTCCATATCGTATCCCTTTGTAACTAACTTTGATCATATCCCATATGTATCTAACATTGGGATGTGGGGTGTTTGATGTTGTTAATGGTTTTTTCTTTTTAATAAATACAATGACTTTTTTCCCTTTGAAGAAACAAAAACAAAATTATACATTGTATTAATCCTTATATACCTCCTAAAAGATATGATTCTGATCTTTCAGTATTTATGACTTTTATTTTGTGAGTTTTTGTAACTAGTCACTTTAATAACACTATAGTAGGAATATAGAAACAAATATTTTAGAAACTGTCACAACTTGGTTTAAAAAAAAAGATAAATTTCCTAGATAAGTCACAAACCATGAATAATATAATAAAGAATTGACAAGATAAGTTCATCAAAATTAAAAACTTCTTCAAAACATACTTAAGAAAATGAAAGGCAAGATACAGTATTTCACAAAGACTGTAAATCCTAAAGGATTTATGTCTAAAATATATATAAAGATTTCTTGTTGCACAATAGTAAGACAGCCTCATTAAAAAGAATAGTCAAAATAAGGAGAATTTTAAAAAAGGGCTGAAGGTATATAGCTCAGAGGTAGAATGCCCCTGGGCTCCATCCTTAATACCGCCCAAAAAAAGCCAAGATATTTGAGTAGACACTTCCACCAAACAAGATGGCAAATAAAGCACATGAAAAAATTCTCAGTCATCAGTGAAATGCAAATTAAAAATATATGAGCTATTCCTGTGTACCAGCTGTATAGAATAGCAGTTAAAGAGACTGATAGTACCAAGTGATGGTGAAAACCAAGTGCCTAGAAATTTGTCACACATGAGAATGCAAACAAGTACACCAACTTTGGAAAAATAGTTTGGCAGTTTCTTTAAAGTTAAAAATAGATATATCATGTAATCTAGCAATTCTTTTCCTAGATATTTACTCAGGAAAATATAATCTCACATAAAGATTTATACATAATATTCATAGCTATAGTATTCATATTAACACAAAATGAAAACCCAAATTTCTATCAGTTGAAAGGATAAACAAATTATGATACATCCACACAGTGGAATTATACTCTGCATAAAAAGAAATGAGCTATTGATATAATAAATCATATGGATGATCCTGCCCTCAAAGCATATACTGAGTGTAAGAAGTGAGACAGAGAAGACTATATTACTCTTCATTTATATTTGTGTGAAATTCTAGAATACATAAATTACAGAGACTAACGATCAATGATTGTCTAGGGCTGAAAATAGTAAAAGTCTGTTAACTGCAAAGGAGCACCAAAGGAACTTTTAGGGATGATAGAACCATTATTTAATTACTTCTGTGGGTGTTATTACAACTGAATAAATTTGTGAAACTCATTGAATGGTTCATCTAAAATTGGCAGATTATATTGTATATCTGGTAAAACCAAAGTCATTTAGTGTTTCATCTCACATCTTTTAAATGTTTCCTATGTAAATTAAATTGTGGCATGATCATTGACTAATAAAAACAAAGACATGGCCCCTTACCTTCTAGTGCAGATATGACATGCAGAAATTAATTTCACTTTTTATTTTGTACTTTATCTAAATTCCAGAATTAGAAAGAAATTTCTTAGAAGATTCTAGAAGAGCAATTGGCAAATTGCTGTGGAAACAAAAATGTATGCATTCTTTCTAGAGTATTGTATTATCCCGTGATATTTGATGTTTCTATAGGATGAATAGAAATCTCCTCAGTTGAAAGGGAGACAGTAAATATTAGAGAATTCATTTAGTATATGTAGGGTACTCAAGGTAGAAGTCCTGAACATGACAAGATTATGAAATAAATGATGGGATATTTGCTTGCTTTTTCCTTCCTTTAGTTTTGATTGAGGAGAGAAGCAAGAGAATGAGAATTTAAGAAGATATTCCTTGAGGGAGAAATTAAATTCACATTGTTTAACAGTCTTACACATTTACATTGTCATAGAACATGTAATATGTAGTGCACTTGGGAAATATTTATGTAGGTAACATGATTTAATCTCCCATGACTTAAGTTCCAGTATCTTTTTTTTTTTTTTTCCCCTTAGCAATGCTAGGGATCAAAGCCAAAGTCTTGTGCATGCTAGGCAAGTGCTGTACCACTGAGGTATACCCCTTGCCTTTCCGGTATCTGTATAAGCATCAGATTTGTGGACCTGTTTTCACAAAGCTGTATACTTTATAAGTGAATAAGAAACCATATTAATTTCATCACCATTCAAATTAGTATTCCTAGAATTGCCATTTCCTTTAAATTTATATTTTAGCAAAGTACTATATAAATTAGGAAACTAAAATTATGAAAACTGATAATGATTATAGCTATAATATCATATCATGTACATTTCAGTTACTTCTATTTCATATTAATAGTAAAAATAAGATGCCCAAGCTAAGTTGGAATTTAGAGTAAAAGTGGAAGTTTTAGAACTTATAGAAAAATGTCACTCATGAATTTTAATGTAATGTCAGTAGTTTAGAACTCTGCAAGTTTAGTATTATTAGCATTTTTTTAACAGATAATGAAGGAGAAATACCAGAGCAGTTGGCTGGCCCAAAGTTAGAAAACTAAGTATGAAGTAGAGCTTTAAGCTCCAGTCTTTTATTTACCTCTTCTCAGAGGTTCTCAGAATGAAAGAAAAAAATCCACTAGTGCTTTGGCAGGAGGAAGGGAAAAATAACTATTTTGAAAGGTGCTCAGAGCTTTCTCTTCTGCTTAATGAATACCTGCCCTCAAGGAAACTATTTTGCCAGCAAGTAACCAACCTGAGTTTCCTCAGAACCTTACCAAAAATAAAATGGAAGAAGGGGACTTCTCTTTTTTGTCTCACATAAGGAAGGAGTGAACTGAGAACCTCTGAGTCATAACCAAGGAGTACAGACCACTAAACCACTGAGACATAATCATAGAATTAAAGGAATTCTCCCAACCCTGCACCTTAAACCCATATCAAAAAGCTCCTATATAGTAACAGGGGATTACAACTGAAATAACTGCAAGGCTCTGACTACTTAAACAATATCTCGGGAAACCCAAAGACAATAAAGGAAACAAAAACAAAGATACTAAAGGGAATTATAACTTCCCATACTTACAGTTTGTTTATAACAAACAGTAAACATAGCTTTTCCTCTTGCCAGGTTAACATAGAACCTCAACTAAAGGGATATTTACCCCAGTTCCTTTTACTCAGTGTCCTCCTATCAGGCATTGCTGAAAGGCAAAAAAAAAAAAAAACCCACACACAGAAGAGGCAAGGCAAGCATCAGAACCAGATTCAGGTATGTCAGAGATTTGGGTATTATCATACCAGGAATTTAAAGTGGCTAATTAATATTCAAAAGACATTAATGGTAAACATATACATGTGAGAATTGATGGGTAATGTAACCAGCCAGCTAGATGAAAGAATCAAACAGGAATGCTAGAAATCAAAAACTTGGAAAAGAAATGAAGAACGCCTTTGATGGTCTCATTAGTACATTGTGCATACAACCAACAAATAGTCATGTTAGAATAAACTTCCCAAACTGGAAAGCGAAGAGAAAAAAAGAAGAAAAAACATATAAGGAACATACCAGAAAAAGAATAAAGAGATAAATGAGTAATCTGGGAGCGGTAACACATAACCTGTAATCCCAGTACTTGAGAAGCTGAGACAGGAAGATCATAGGTTCTAGGCCAGCCTCGGTGATTTGACTTGACCCTTAGCAAATTGATGAGACTATGTTTCAAAAATAAAAAGGACTGGGATGTTTAGCTCAGAAGTAGAATTCCCCTGGTTCAATCCACAATCCACAGTACAGAATGAAGGAAGGAAATAGAGGGGATAATTTTCCAAAATTAATGACCACTGCCCAACTACAGACCCAAGAAGTTTAGAGAACTCCAAGCAGGTTAAATAGCTCCAAAAATTTATATAAGTACATGTATCCTATTCGCAATACAGGAAATCTAAGAAAATCTCGAACGAAGAAACAAACCGGCAGAAACACCTTCATAGATGAACAAGGTTAAGAATTACATTGAATTTAGCTTCATAAGCCATGCATGCAAGGAGTTTTTATTTAAGAGTATTGAAAGAAAAAAGCTCACTAACTTAGAAGTCTATAATTCCTTTCCCTTTCAGAAGCAAAAGAGAAATTAAGACTTTCTCAGACAAAAATTGAAGGATTTCTTACTAATAAACTTGATTTGTGAAAAATGTTAAGTTCTTCAGAGAAAAGGAACCTTCACATTTAAAGAGGTTATCAAAATGGATTTTTTAACAGCTTTATTGATATTATTGATGTACTCTAAATTCACTTAGTAAAGTATATAATTTAGTGTTTCAAGGTAGAGTGCAGTATCACTATAATCTAATTTTCATTACCCAAGAATGATACATTGTAACCATTAGGAGTCATTCCTCTTCCCTTCCTCTGCCTCTTACCCAAAGGCAATCCATTTGTTTCTCTATAGATGTGCCTATGGTAGATATTCCCTTAAATGAAATCATATGCTATATGGTCCTTTGTGATTGACTTCTTTCATTTAGCATAATGTTTTGAGCTTCATCCATGTTGTAGCATATGTCAGTACTACATTCCTTTTTGTTGCTGAATAATATTCTGTTCTGTGATCATATGCCACAATTTGTTTATCATTTCTACCCTTTGGCCATTTGGAGTGTTGCTATGAGTATATGTGTACAAGTTCTTCTATGGACATATGTTTTCATCTTGGGGGGCTCATACACCTAGGAGTGGAATTGCTGGGTTTGCTAAATTATTTTCAAATGTTACTACATTACTTTACATTCCCACTAGAAGTATATATAGGTCCAATTTTGCCATATTCTCCTCAGCATTTGTTACTGCCTTTTTTATTATAGCCATTGTGGTGGGCACGAAGTGATAGCTCATTATAATTCTTACTTGCATTTCCCTAATGGCTAATGAACTTGAGCATTTTTTCATATACTTACTGTTCTTTCATTTCTCTTTGGATTATCCAAACCAGATTTTTTTTAAAAGATTTTTAAGAGATTTTTAAGAAATATAGATTAAGAGAAAAAATTTTTTAAAGAGATATCTAAAGCCTAAAGAAAGAATGGTTGAAAGCAAATGCATTGAAAAAGATAAGCCAGGAATATAGAAACCAAAAGAAAACATTATATATATAAAGATTTTTCAAATATTTCAGTCTTTTCCAAAGATTTTTTTTTTTTTTTTGCTTGTGGTACTGAGAATGGAACTTGGGGGCATTTTACCTCTGAGCTACAGCCCAGCCCTATTTTTTTATTCTTTATTTTGAAACAGGGTCTCACTAAGTTGCGGAGGGCCTCACTAGGCAGCTGAGGCTGGCCGTGAACCCAGATCCTCTGGTCTCAGCCTCCCAAATGCTGGGATTACAAGTTTGCACCACCCCCCGGCTTTCAGAGATTTTTATTCACTGATTTTTTTTTTTTTTTTTTGAGAAAACTTATAGCTATATATACAGAATACATTTACAATAAAATACAAATCATACAAAATAGATTTTTATGCCAAAGAACATCCAGTGTAAGGATTTTCATTCCTTATTTGGTATATTTTTGGAATTTGTGAAATTGGGATGATTTGAAATTGCCAGAAATTTTCTTTCTTTGATATTTAGAAATTGAATAAAATATTTTTGTTTTTATTGCTTACGTGGCAGCTCATAATGGAAATTATTTCTAACTTCTAAAATATATGTGGCTCCTTGTAGGATTTAAAAAAGAGGTACCTGGTAGCATTTTCTTTCCTTAAATATAGTCTGTGTTTTACCCAATCTTTTTATAATTTTCTGGAAGTAATATCCTCTGTCATATGACAGAAAAATTTCTCCATGTTATGTCCCCATCCAGTAAAAGATCTGGAGGTCAAATAAATAAGAATTTTCAAACCTAAAAACCAAGGATATCTCTTTTTCCCACCTTCAGCAGTCATGCTTAAGGCTGACTTAAGCATTTACCTCCTCAGCTAACTGAGAATGGAATGTTGGGGAATGTTGAGAGCTTCGTGGATGGATAGGACCATTAGTCAGTCACAAAGATCAAAACTTAGAATTACCATGAAAAAATTTATTATTAAAAATTGGGACAGGATCTCAAAGCAAGTTTTGCTAAGATTGAATGTCTTTGTCCTCATGACCAAGTTGTAAGGTCAAAATGATCTGAGTGTTACTTATTATATGGTAGTAGTAGTAAGGAGACAAATTGATTTGACTGATTGATCATAATAATAGATCTTTGAGAACTCATAGTGTTATGTGAGTTGCGTATAAGAAGAAAGGCAATGTAGAAAGGTTAAATAAAAAATAAGTTTGCCTTTTGTTTTGGGGGATAAGTTAATGGGGGTATTGAACCCAGAGAGAGCCTTGCACATGCTAGTCAAAGGCTGTACCACTGAGCTACATTCTCAGCCTCTTTTTAAATTTTTATTTTGAAACACTCTTGCTAAGTTGCTGAGGCTAGCCTCAAACTTGTCTTCCTGCTTCAGCCTCCTAAGTAGTTGGGATTATAGGTGAATACAACATAATTATGCTTTTTTGTTTTGTACTGGGGTGTTCTGCCTTTCAGCTATACCCCCAGCCCTATTTTATTTTGAAACAGGATCTTGCTGTGTTACTGAAGCTGACCTCAAACCTGTGATTCTCCTGACTTGGCCTCCCAAGTACTAGGATTACGGGTGTGTGCTATCACACCTGGCTTATAATTATACTTTTTAAAATCAATTAAAAAATGTTTCTAGGGCCATTGCATAAAACAGAAATTTTCATTTTTCCTTAAGTATTGCAGTTTTAAAGAGTAAACAACTATATTACTGGTGCATTCTTTAATTTTTAATTTGTGAAATAGAAATATTTCTGTTGATATGAAATTGGGAAATAGAGTTCACAATAGATATTTTGATAAAATTTTCTGCAACTGAGTGCTTTGATTTTAATTCTTTTTTCCATGAAGCACCAAAAGATTTAGATTATCAATGATAAAATGTTTATCTGTTACTAAATATGTACTTTAAAGTCATTACTGTAATAATTTTTTAAATTTGTCAATGTTTTATTTTCATTCAACACTTAAAATATTCCTATTTATTCTCTTTTGTCCAGGTTAAAGATTATAAAGATTTCTTTTAAGTGCAAACAATTTTTCATTCAACTTAGAAAAGAATTGGTGAGTATTGCTCTAATAATTATTGATATAAATGAAATCTTTTCAGAAATATCTAGTCATTGATGACAGACTTTTTACCATTATAAGTGAAAGTAAAGTTAATACTGTTGATAACTACTGAGGTAAATAAATTCACTTCTTATAACCCAGGTGTATTTTCTTCTTCATTGTGTCTGAGGTTCTGATTTAGTTCTTCTAGACATTCCTTCTGTTCTTACTTGAACTTAGAAACTGATTACTCACACATGTTCATTGTCAGTTCACAAGGTCCATTCCTAATGGCAGTAACTGAACATTCTCTGTATCCTTTTTCTACTAAATCTACTGCACTTCCTTTTGTATAAAAGCTTGTTTCATTTTAGGAAACAAGTTTAGTTTCTAGGTCATGAACTTATAACACATTTTCTCCCTGTGTTGAAGTGATAGTGGCCTTTTTAGATATAAGTACAACAAATTGTGTTGTCATCAAAATTAGATTGTTGGAAACAATTTCATCTGGCTTAACTTTATCCTTTTATTTACATTGTTTCTTATAAATCTTTGCAAATTCATGCAGACTTCAAGATGTTTGTATGTGTATATGTATTAAGGTATTTGAATCACTGCATTTTATCAGAGTATATTGATCTACTCTGTCACTGTTGTTTATCATTTACATTCACAAAATACAGAATTTTCTTTTCTTTTTTTGGTACCGGGGATTGAACTCAAGAGGCATTCTGCCTCTGAACTATATCCGTAGCCTTTTTTACTTTTTATTTTGCACTAGGTTATTCAGTCGCACTGTGTGATCCTCCTGCCTCAGCTTCCCTAATACTAGGATTACAGATGTGTGCCACCTGCCTGACCAGAGTTTTCTCAAGTAGAATTTTTATTGAAATAGAACAGCAAAAAATGTGAAATACAACTAGATAAAAGAACATACCTATTTCAACACCTCCCAGATTAATATACAGAACATTACCAGCACCCCAGAAGCTATACTAATGTTACCAATGGAACAGATGCCCACTTTCGGTCATTAACCTTCCCAGAAAATAAACAGCAAACAGCCTTCTCATGTATACTACCATTAGTTTACTTAGTTTTGAACTTTAAAGAATGAAATCATGCAGTATGTTCTCTTAAGTCTACCTTCTTTTCCCTTAACATTATTTATAAGATTCATCCATGTTGTTGCACATAGAATGTTTGTTCTATTAATATATGGTATTCTATGGAATGAATATCTAATACTTTAGTTATTCATTCTCCTGTTAATAGATAATTTTTGCCATTTCCAGGTTAGGAATATTATGATTAATGCTGTTAATGAATATCTTGTACATGTTTCAATAAATGTTTAGAGGAATAAAGTATAAATCTTATTATATGGAAACATTTATGAAGTCTTACTATGAGCCTAGTAATATACCAACCATTTTCATATTATTTAATCCTTATGCTCATCCCCTTAGGTAGTATATCAATTAAGTATGTGTTTCCGTAGAAGTAGTAAAAGCAACAAAAGTCAACTAGTAATTGATTGAAGGTAGTATATAGGTATACTCTGCAGAAGGTTACTAGTTACTATTTTCTTTCTAAAGTAATATATATATTGGAGGGTGGGGGGGGGTTGTACTGGAAGTTGAATCCAAGGTCATTCTACCTCTGAGCTTTTTATATTTTGTTTAGAAACAGGGTCTCTCTAGGTTGTTATGAGTCTCACTAACTTGCTGAGGCCGGTCTTGAAGCTGCCATCCTCTTGTCTCAGTCTCCTTAGTACTGGGATTATGGATGTGTGCCACCATACCTGGCTAGTCTCTTTGTTTTTAAATACCAAACCTGCATAGAATGTGCTTATCTCTCAGCACAACATTTTGTGTCTATTATTTACTAAGTGGAAAAAAGTTTTGTTACATTCTGAAAACAGGTAGAATGTCAAAATTGCATACAGATATATTCAAATGTATGCCAAGTGTCAAAAGGGAAATATGTATGCATCTTAGATATTGTTGACACTGAAAAGCATTACCACATCATACTTATTATAAGATAGTCTCTGTCATTTTGCATAACGTTTATGGTATATGTTATAACTTGTAAAGAGTGTATGTTACTGCATACAAATCAGCTGTTAACCATAATTGAGAATTAAGTTTCTGGTGATCAAGAAGTAATATTTTAAACATATTAACTTATAACATGGTACTGTACTGCTTATACTTGGACATTTTACTGTTGTTTAGTCATGGAAAGTATCTTTATCTTTTGATAGACAAAGATTTCTTAAACAAGACATAGATGGAAACCTTAAAAATAAAGATGGTAATTTGGACTATTTGAAAATTGATCTCTCTTCATAATGACATTATTAAGAGAGTGAAATAACACACACAATGCACACAAGATCTTGATTTTAATATGTAAACCATTAGGGAAAAAAGCTAGTAACTTAAAGGACACTTTACAAATTAGGATATTCATGTAACCATGAACATGAAAATGTATTGAACCTCATTAGTCATCAAGGAGGTACAAGCTATAAGCAAAGTTTGCTACCTCTGTATCCACCAGAACAGCTAAGTGAAATGAACTGATAAACCAGTGATTGGTTGGTGAGTATATGGAGCATGCACTGCTGGTGCAAGGGAGTATATATTGATCTGATCTTTTCCCACAGCTGTTGGGCATTGTCCACTAAAGCTGAGGCATGTGCATATGTTATGATCCAACTGAAGAGTACACATATGTACTCCAGACTGCATATAGGAATACACTATTATTTATATCCTCAGACTAGAAACATCTGATGTCTGTCAACAGTAAATAGTGGTTAAATAAACTTCAGTGTATTCATTACAACAGAATGCTAGGATGAGCTGGGCATGGTGGCATACACTTGTAATCCCAGTACTTAAGAGGCTGAGACTGGAGGATTGCAGGTTCACAGCCAGCCTCAGCAACTTAGCAAGGCTCTCTGCAACTTAGACCCTGTTTCAAAAAAATAAATAAATAAAATAGGGCTGGGAATATAGGTCAGTGGTAGAATGCCCCTGGATTCAATCCCCAGTACCCCCCCACACACACACACACAAAATTACTAGAAAGAATAAAAATGAGTGAACTACTGCACAGCTCCATGGATGTGTATCAGAAACATAATGTTGAACAAAAGAAGCCAGACCTAAAGACATACGTGTAATTCCATGTATATAAAATTCAAAAACAAGCATCAATATATATATGATGATAAAAGTCAGGAAAGTGATTATTTTGGAAGGTAATTTGTCGAAAGAAGAAAGGCTACCTCTGAGGTAGTAATAGTAATCTAATCCTTAGTCTGGTTGGAGGTTAAATGGTTGAATTTGATATGTGAAAATCATAGCTGTAGACTTACGGCATATGTACTTTCCTCTATATGGAAATTACATAGTCATTTGTACCAAACCCTTCAAGAAAGAGAAATTATTCTAGTGCTAATTATTTTAAAATTTAAATTTTATAGTAGCTGTCAGCGGTTCTAAGTTTTATTTTTATATTTACAATCTAGATAGATTTCTAAAATTAAGAGATATTGTTGAAGTTTGAGATATATCTGAAAATATAATTTATTTACCAGAATTATACTTTGAAACAATCATAGCTAACAAGTTTTCAAAGCAGATATGCATCAAATTTTAAAATTTATTCCTAACTATGACTAGAATAAAGTTCCTAAGAGTTGTAATATTACTGAGATGTACATTTTCCAAGTCTTCATTTATTTTACTGCCTTTTTATTGAACAAACAACAAATCCTAGAGGGATTAGAGTTTGCAGTAATAGAATTTTTTATCTGTCAAATATAAATTCAATGGAGCTTTATATTCTGACATTTTTATGGTATTCTCTACATTTTTTCATTTATTCCAGCATGAATCTAGAGAAACATTATTGGGATTTAATATGGTGAATTACAGAGCTTGTAAAACTTTGTGGAAAGCATGTGTAGAACATCATACATTCTTCCGTTTGGACAGACCACTTCCACCTCAAAAGAATTTTTTTGCACATTATTTTACATTAGGTTCAAAATTCCGGTACTGGTAAGTGCTGATTTTGTTAAAGTTTTCCTGTTGGAGTTTTTCTCTCCCTTAAAATTAAAGAAATAGTTTATGGAATCATAGAATTGTTGTTAATTTGAATATACCTACAGAGTCAAAATTCCCATGGAATGCAGCGACTGTGTCTTTTATCAGTAGTTGTATAGGTTCTTGTGGTATACACCAGACTTGAGAAACCCATTCCATTGGATATATTTCTGGTCATTGTTTTCTTTTTTTTTTTTTTTTT
>PVLC010008991.1:0-56040 GCA_004027655.1 Graphiurus murinus | reverse complement strand
TCACCACCCAGATCAATCTATTACTGGAGATTATGCTTCTCATGACTTAATTACATCAACTCTGAACACCAATAAGTGACCTCTTCAGGAGCCATGCTACATCTAACTATACCACATGAATAGGGAGCAGTTTGCTTGTTCAAAGACTTACCCACAAAATAGGCATTCAACAAGTCTCTGTTGCATGAACTAATGAATGAATTACTAATTGCCAAAAAGTATTTTTTAATTCTAAAAGAAACATTTTATTTCAACTTCTCATAGGTAACATTATTTAAAAAAAAAAAAAATCAACTAAGTTTAAGTTCTAACCTTGACCAAGTCCATTCAAGTAATACAATGCTATCTTAATTATGGAGAAACCATCTTTATTTTATAAAGTGGCTTATTTCTGAGAGTGAAAGAGATGATAAAAATATTCCAGGGCAGTAAGCATAGACTGATCTTCCTGGGAAAACTCAGATTGTCCTGGGCAATCCAAATTGCACATTCAGCCTACAAAATTATATCCTACAATCACAGAGGCTATGCTTGATTCTGAAAAATGATTTTCAAATGAACACACTATTTTTTGTTGTTGTTGTTGTTACTGAGGATTGAACTCAGGGGCATCCTACTTCTGAGCTACACCTTCAGCCCTATTTTATTTTTTATTTTGAAACAGTATCTCACTAATTTGCTGTGGGTCTCACTAAGTTGCTGAAGCTGGTCTAGAACCTTTGGTTCTCCTGTCCCAGCCTCTGAAGTACTGGGATAACAGATGTTCACCATCATGCCTAGCTCACACACTGAATTTAAATAATCATATTTGTCCTGTGTGCTCTTAAATTTTAAAAAAAGAATAAGTTATATCTTGATACTGGCCACTGTGATGAAGATGTGAACTAACACATCATGCTTATTCTGTGTCCCGTGATACCTATGTGAGTTATTTTAGCTAATTTCATCTTCACAACAAGCTTAAAAGGTGGATATTGTTATCATTCTTGTTAGAGAGATGAGAAAATTGAGGCACAGATAAGTTAAGTGACTTGCCCAAGGATGTGGATCTGGTGAGGAATAGAGCTGGGATCCAAGTCCAGGCAGTGAGCCTCAGTAGTCCATGTTCTGGTCTACTCATTTGCATGCATCACTCACAAACTGTACCTTATGCTAGACCACTAACTGCTCCTTTGCACATAGTCATTGGTAAGGAAGAGACTATACAATGGTTTGGAGAATTCTAGAGAACTTGACAGAGTTATAGCAATGGCAGAGAGTTTCAGGAATGCTCCAAAGCATAGTTTAACTGCCAAGAGCATCTTCATCCTGGATAGTTCATTAAAGAAGAAGGAGAAGGAGGAGGAGGAGGAGGAGGAGAAGGAGGAGGAGGAGGAGGAGGAGAAGGAGGAGGAAGCTGGCAGTGATAATGCACACCTGTGATCCCAGTATTTGGGAGGCTAAGACAGGAACCTGATCTCAGGTTTAAGGTCAGCCTCAACTACTTAAGAAGACTCTGTATCAAACAAAATAAAAGGGCCAGGGAGTGAAGCTTAGAAGTAGACCCATCCTGAGTTTGATCCACTGCAAAAAAAAAAAAAAAAATGACACTTTTTATGTTATAAGAATGAACTTGTTAATTTTTTTCAATAGTAGGCTGAAAATAATAAATTTAAGGTCAGTAAGAAGTGATGTGAGAGTAGAAGAATACATCTAGAGTGATTTGATAATTTAAATGTCATACCTCTGACTCAAATATGAAGTATTCCTGTTTAAGAATTTCAAACCCTTGATGTAAGTTGAAGTATATAGAAAGCCAAAAAAGTATCATTGTAGATATCGTATGAAGAAATGATAAAATTCAAATGATTTTAGACAAGTTTATTTTATAGAATAAAAAATAATGGTCCCTTACATTATACCAATTATGTTATCCACTTGTAATGCTACATTTTAAATTTCAATTGTTTTTCATTTATATTCATTCAAGACAGAAAACAGTCAAGTAAAAATTTAGCAATCAACTAAAATTAATATTCAACCCGGGCATGGTGGTGCATGCTTGTAATCCCAGTACTTGGGAGGCTGTGACAGGAGGATCACAGGTTCAAGACCAGCCTCAGCTACTTAATGAGGCCCTCCACAAGCTAGTGACACCTTGTTTCAAAATAAAGAATAAAATATAGGGCTGGGGGTGTAACTCAGAGACAGAATGCCCCTGGGTTCAATCCTCAGTTCCACCAAAAAAAAAAAAAAAAATTGAACATCACACAAGATAGTGTATATTTGTAAGTAGAAGGTGGGATAAACATAGATGATTTCACAACAATAATATTTTATTTCTTAAATAAAAATATTAATTTTAATTTGGATTGTGCTTAAGAATTTAAAAACTGAGCAGAATTTTTCCTTTTTTTGTTATTTTGGGGTGAATTCTGCTTAAAGATAAGAAATAAGCATTCAAATGTTCTCACATTTCCATGCCTGACCTAATTTGTGAAAAAGCTAGGAGCTATCTATTTTGACCTATTCAGTTTTGATGATTTCTACATAGGAAAAAAATTTAGAGGAGATAAGTGAAAATTCCTGTTTCAGGTTAGCCTAAAGACTGTTTTCCAGAGCACCAATTCCTTCCACATTTTGTAAGCCATGTGGTTTTATATATGTTATCCAAGTTAATAGTGTAAATTTTCTGATTCCCACATTTTCACTTCTGTCTTCATTTTGGTGAATTAAAAATTCATTGTCAGTTCTTTTATCATTGTCTGTTCTTTTACCATTGTTTCTCATTTCTGAACAACAACAACAACAACAAAATTATTAGTGATAAAAATTCTATCAATGATGATCATACATTTTTTATATAGAGCTCAGAAATTGCATCAAAATTTCACTAAGTAGTTTTTGTTTTGTTGGGTTTCTCTTTTTTTGTTTTCTTCTGGAAAGGGTCATGCCTGGTATATTTCCTCTATGAATGAGAGTGGTGTTTTGTTGCCTTCAGCCTTCATCATCAAATGACAACGAGGCTGAGTATGCTATGGTTTTTCTGTTTTGTTTTTTTGTACTACGGATTGAATCCTGGTGTATCCTACCTCTGAGCTACACCTCTAGTCATATTTCATTACTTTATTTTGAAACAGGGTCTTGCTAAGTTGCTGAGACTGATCACATATTTGTGATCCGCCTGTCTTAACCTCTCAAATACTGGGATTACAGGCATAAGCTACCACACCAGGCTTGAGTACACATTTTTGACTCATGCTTTCCTTACCTTACTACTTTGTACGTGTTACTTCACTACCTTTGGGTGTTGACACGTGTCTTTCATCATTCACCCCAGCTCCTCCAAACATTAGTTGGATTTTTAATATCAAGTACTTTCTTTCTTTTTTTCATTTTTATTTTTCTAATGAAGAGCTTATTAGTTTTCTACCCCCTGAACATTGTTTTTTTGTTGTTATTTTTAATTTATAAGCTATCTTCTTGTTGCCCTCATGTTTGTTATTATGTGGTTTATGTAATAATCTTTAGTGTTATTTTTTTCCCATTGAGTGTTGCTAACATTTGTTGTCTTATCTTAGCTTCTGGCATTGGATTTGGCTTAGAAAAGGCTTGAGATAAGTCTGATATTTTACCTCTTATTATTTCTATGTATAACCCCCCCACACACACACACTTTTTTTCTATCTGAAGAATTCCTTCTTCAAAGTTTAAAACTTCATTAGGATTTTTCTTAGTTGTACGTTGCTGTAGAAAATTTTCCTGGATGATAACATATTCCTTCAATCTATAATTCAAGTCTTCTTTATTTGGCTTGACTATGCTTTGAATTTTTTTTTTTTTTTTTCCTGTTGACTACCCTACTTTAGGCACATTGACTTTTCTTTCACTACATCATGTTTCTCACCTGCTCTCTCTACCCATGATCTCTTTTAGTCAATAATGTTGATATATTTTCCCTTGTACAGTCACACCATTCAATCCCTTTCCCTAGTAGTTTGATGTTTTCATTGTGTCTATTATGTGTCTTGTTGTGTGTGACTGTGTGTGTTGTGTGTGACTGTGTGTGACTGTGTTTAGCTTATTAGTTCTGTGATAGTGACTTCTGAACCAAAAGTTGCTTTATTGATATAGTTATTAAGCTTCTGACTTTGTTTCCTATTATATTTTTTCTTTTTTTTTTTTTTTTTTTTTTTGAGGTACTGGGGATTGAACTCAGGGGCATTCTACCTCTGAGCTATAACCCCAGCCCTAGTTTTTATTCTTTATTTTTGAAACCGAGTCTCACTAAGTTGCGGAGTGCCTCACTAGGTAGCTGAGGCTGGTCACGAACCCGGATCCTCCGGTCTCAGCCTCCCGAATGCTGGGATTACAAGCGTGCGCCACCACGCCCGGCTTATATTTTTTCTTAAAGCTCTTGTTTCATTAAAATAATTTCTTATAATCTCCTATAGAAGAGAAAATTAAGTTTTCATGGGGAATTTTCTTCTGATCTTAGATTATTTCTTTCTAGAAAAAAATTCACTTCTTTATTCCTTTCTATCATTTTCCTGTATAAAATATTTTGCTAGTTTTTTTATGGCTAAATTTTCTATTATCTAATTATCTTCTATTTGGGTTAGATGTTTAGTATTAACAAATATTCTTTGGAATTTTAAAGTTATTTTTTCTCTTAATACTGATAAAACCTTTTCAGTATTCAATTTTTTAGCATAACCTATCTATTTATTTGTTTCTTTCTCAATATATACATTTACAAATGGTATGTGATCTTACGTATTGGGTCAGTTTATAAAATGGCACATGCCATTTAGGAAAACATTAACTAAAATGCAAAATTAGATGATCAGAGGAAGAAGTATACACATGTTAATGTGATATTTGCTATTCCTTTATTTTCAATGAAATATTCTTATGTAAAAGTAAAAAGCCAATTTGGTTCCTAAAAATCTAATTATTTTTGACAGCTTTGCTTGCATTATGTGGTGGGATGTAGAGTATATAATACTAATTTCATGAAATAGGAAAATTAAGTTTGAAAGTGAGTGGGGGTCTTGAATGCTTTCAGTGAAGGCTGTGGAGAGAGAGCAATAACACCTGTGAGTAGAGCTTGTAACACACGAGGTGCCTCACTGGCTTGGTTCTCATTTAAACTTCTCACAGGCTGCTTCATTATATGTTATTAAAAATGGCCTTAATTGATTTTCAGATTTTGCCTGTTATCATAGGGATATATTTGTATTTTACTGCTCTGTCTCTATTCTATTGTTTTGTTCAAAGCTAGCACATTGAGACCTCTGGATACAAGGCATTTTCTTCTTAGCCATATTTTATTGAAATGTCAACTGGTACTAGAGTTTTTTCTTTCCCTAGCTTTTTGAAACTCAGAGTGATCTTGGCTTTTACATGATACTTTAATAATGTTGCCAATCCCCTGATAAGTTGTTCACATCAGCTATTTAGCCCCAATACCTAAAGCTTGGGAATTGCAATGCTTCTTTTCACTTTCTGCTTCTGCAATTCCAAGAGTTATGAATATTAAGTTGTACTAGCCCCAAAGCAAAAGTATATTCACCAAGATATTTGCTGAGATCAGGAGTCTCTGGTCCTCATTTTAAAACAACAGCATTAATAAGGAAGCACCACAAAATATATGACATTTGAGAGGAAAGAATAATAGGAATTTAGACTTTTTAATAAACTAAAAAAAAATTCCGCTGGTTGAAAGTTACGCTGTGTGATGCAGCAGAGCATCCTACCTGGAGTGGAGGTTATATTTTCATAAGCAGCTAATGGGAGTGAAAGGACTCTTGATTTTGTAACTGTGATCAGTACCCTTGGATTCCATTTGTATGGATTCCCACAAGTTTTAAGTTTCTTAGACAACAGTATTTCAGAAACAATTCTGTATGGTAAGATACATTTATATTTATATTTCCTTCCAGTCATATATTATTTACAAAGCAAACATTGATTTAACCCTAATATTTACTTCTTGTTGTTGAAAGTCCTAGTTAATATGAACATAGCAATATATTAAAACACTACAATTTACAAAGAAGAAGAAGGAGGAGGAGGAGAAGAAGGAAAAATCACCTTCAGTTCCAGTTAGAGTTTCTTGATCAAATCCTTGTTTCCAAGGAAATATACAAGATAGACTATTCAGGAGAGTGGAGAACTACTTCACTGCAAGAGAAGAAGCTTTGAATTTTGCTTGGCTTCTTTGAGCTAATGTGCATTTTTACATTATTCAACTTATAAAAGGACTCTGTATCCCTCCCCCCCCCCAACCTCCATAGAAGTGTCTCCTTCAACTATTTTCTTAGTCTCTCTCACACTCAACAAGCAGAAATGTTTAGAGATGCTATAATACTCTCAATATTGGGTCTTACATTAAATTCCACAGAATTTCAAAGAACCTGAAAATTAGGAAAAACTTGCAAAACAAAACCATCTAACTAAACTGATAATTTGGTTCCAGGTATATAGTATCAACAAGTAAAGTAAAGCTCACACTATACTTAAAAGGCATAAACAGTAGGGACATTAAAATAAGGCAAATAGAACATAAATTTGTTTCACAAATTTCATCCTACAATTCAAAAAGTTTGATAGTTATAGACTTCCTATTGAACTGAATCCAAGTACTGAAAGTGATATTTAAGGACCTCCAAATTTGGCAACAGTTTCCTTTTAGGCTCATTACAAAAAAGCCCTTCTTAAAATCTTATGTTCAAATGGCCACCAAAAGTCAAGACATAGCCCAGGAATCTGGGATATCTAATGTAATCACTCATTCTTTTAATAATTAGTGCTTTTTTGTTTTAATAGAAAAAAATATTTACTTAATTGCTATTGAATTACATCCATGTTAGAGAAAATATGCAATGTTAACTTTATACTTCAGCTTATTTTCGACTGCACTGTCCTGTGGACCTGAGACTATTAACAGTCCAGTGTGAGAGGATGGTGAATAGAAGGAGCTGGAGCCTTGGGATTCAGTCCTAGTCTGCTATGAATGTGTTATGTGATGCTGGGTGGGCCTTCTGGATCTTCTTGGCATCAGTTTCCCTTCTGAAAATTAGAGTCATTTTATACCATTGGACTTTATTTTTTTCCCTTTGTTGACTTCTGATCCAGGTCCATGTAACAATCAAGTGTGGAGCTCATCTGGTGGATGAGGCCAGTGTGGACGAGCAGCTAGTTCTACACAAGATTGTGTAAAGTCTCCCAGCCCTTCTCCTTTAATTACATTTTCACAGTATGATTGTTTTTACTCATTGTACTTGAAATTTTCTCACTCTCCCTGAGACACACTTCCCCTGAATATCCATGCCTGCTGACCACCTTGCCCCTGGGCTGGCTAGGTGCTACACACAATGCCCTGTCATCTGCTCTTAAAATTATGTCCACTTCTCAACAGCTGCTTAAATACTACTATCTCCTGGAAAACTTCAGTTTCCTCTGTTAGGAGGAATCTCCTTCTTGACCTATGAAAGACTCCATGTTTCTTATTTCATTGTCTTGATCAATAATTTGTGTATACCTTTTCTAACCTGCCAGATTGTAAACTCCTTTAATGAAGAAATCATATTTTACTTATCTGGAGCAGAAAATAATGAATCACTCCTTTTAATTCCCCCGATTGTTGGTCTAACAGAACAGGATCCTAAAGACTAAATGAAAGCAATATACAGTTAGTGTATGTAACTATTTTAATATAAAAGTGGTAGAGAACAAGACAAGCCTTCCACATTAATGAAGGCTCACCTTGATGCTTGGTGCTTTAGGACCACTGCTAAGCCCGATGTGCCTTTGAACAAATAAGAAAGAGACAGCCCTCTGGACAGATGTGGTCTTGTGCCAGGGCATGACATTGCAGGCGTCATGTGTAGTTGGAGGTCAGCCTCCACATGCTCTTTTATTCGGCCTTTGTATGGACTTACACCACGGTGGGTGTTGGTCCTGTTCGCTTCCTTTGTTACTAATGAGAACTTGAACTGGGACAAAATGTGAACTCCAATTAGGGCCCCTTCCCCTCATGTGCAGTAGACAGTATTAGGTCAGGAGAACCTTTTTCAGTGTCTAGACAAAGTTTGAGCTTCACAATTTACAAGATGCAATTAGGGTGGGGTTGGGTTATTTTCTCTCCCATTCTAATCTTTGCTTTAAATCTTGTTTTTAAATTTGCTTTAAATACTTTAAAGTTTCCTCTCCATTCATAATAGAACATTTCAATCAGGGGCTTAGCTATCAGAATTACTTGTTCATTATTTAGAACATTTAACTGATTAAATCCCCATGACCCTGTTGTATAGGCACACTGAATCAGAATCTCGGGGGCTGTGGACCATGAATCTGAGGATCTGCGACTCTTTCATCCTAACAGCCCTCTCTTCCTCCCCTTCTCATCTTTCATCCTTCTTCACATCCTAGGTGCCAATCTCTGAAACCTTAGTTTCCTATTTAGAATATCTACCAACACTTCTCTTTGTCACATTCTTAGTACATGTTCGCCTTTCAAACAAACCAAAATTATTAAGATGTGCTTATAAACTCATTCCTCACATTTCCATAGAAAGAAGCAGTAGTAGAAAGAGCATATTTAGTTCCTCAGCATTACAAATGGAAGGATGGAGTGATACACAGCACAGTACAACAAGTAAACAAGCCAGTCTTATCCTTTCTGGAGCTTTTTTTTTTTTTTTCCCCCTTTTCTTTACTTTTCTTCCTCCCTCCCCCCACAGAACTGGGGATTGAACCCAGGTGCATTCTTCCTCCAAGCTATACCCCCCAGCTCTATTTTTTATTCTTTATTTTGAAACAGGGTCTCACTAAGTTGTAGAGGGCCTCACTAAGTAGTTGAGACTGGCCATTAGCCTGTGTTCCTCCTGGCTCAGCCTCCCAAATACTGGGATTATAAGCATGTGCCACTATACCCTGCTACCTTCTTTTTTCCTACACACAAGGAAATCACATCTGCATTAGGACCAAGGGCCTGCCTTCAGTAGATTAATCCAGAAGCTTTTTTAAATACATACTGGGGATTCAGCTCAGGGGTATTCTACTTCTGAGCCACAGCACTAGCTTGATCTTATTTTTTTATTTTGAAACAGGGTCTCAATAAGTTGCTGAGGAACCAGCTAAATTGCTGAGGCTGGCCTTGAACCTACAATTTCTTGTCTCAGCCTACCAAGTACTGGGATTACAGGCATACACCACCACACCCAGCCAGAAGTCTTTCTATATCCCAGTTCTCTGAGTTCCATGAGAACCGGGGCCCTTATGTTATGGGTTGGGGTGGTGTTCACACAGCATTTCTATTTCCCTTTTGGGCAGAAAACAAGGGCAAATACTGGGGAACAGGGGAACAGGGACAGGAGAATTGACTCTGGTCCCAATTCTAAACCATGAGATTATCAGAATCTGCATTTGAAGTTGAGCTGTAAACCATGACACCACTCCAACATTTCCTCTGACCTAGTCCAGATGACATTCCAACCTCATGAATCACCTTGGCAGTGTTTTGACTGTTGCTGTTTCTCCCTTGCGTTCCCAGCCTAAAGTGCTTTTCTTTGACCAATGCAATCATTTCGACTTTCACTTGCTAACAATAGCTGATTGCCCTTGTCAAAAGTTATGTCATAATAACTATGCACTAAACTCTAAACCTGGCTGGGAGTTGCATCTGAAGAGCTGTTGGAAGTGAAACAATCCTGCTGTGGAGTAGAAGTATTTTAAAAATTAGCTTAAAATAGGCAAAAACATTTCATTAGTTCTGCCTTCTTTTTCAGAAATCCCCGTTACACTTCTAGTCAAGGCATCTCTTCTGAGTAGCTGAGCTAAAATCCTGGTAATCTACAATTCTACCAACACTTACCTACACACTTAGGTTTCATAAAATCAAGGAACAAATAGAGTCTTCATGCCGTTGTTAAGAAGCATGAAAGGTAACTTCTATTCTTAGCAGCAATAATAATTATTACGATAGGAACTCCATTTTAGTATCTACTTCTCTGGTGCATTATTCAAATGAATTCTTATAATAATGCTGTCAAGTAGGGTTTATTATTCCCAATTTACAGATGGGAAAACAATTCTGTGCAGGATTTTTTCCGCCCATTTTCCCAAAGTCAATAAATGGAAAGATTACAGAGCAAACACTCTTTTAACTACTTCCCTTTTCCTGAAGAGTCTCCTTTCCCCACTCTTTCTCTCTAAACATTTTTTGTTATAAAGACTTAAATGTTCTTCTGTTCTGAGATGCAGTAAAAATTCCAGCATTAGGAGCAAGAAAGGTCTCAAGGGCCATGAGTGTCCAAAAGGAGTATTTTAGAAAGGTCTATTCTAGCTATTTTTAGATTTAGTGAGCTTGGCATCAAACATCTTCTCCTACAGCTAAATATTCTCAAGGTGCATCCTAATTTTTTAGGTTGGAAAATACAGTTTTCCTAATCATAGCCCTAGCACATCTGTTTGTAGATATGGAAATTACACTGTGGCTATCACAGTGACAATTGAGAAGGAAAGCATGTGAACAAACTTGCACACACTGAGGTCCTGACATGGTTGGAAACAGGTTATTCGGTTTGGAGTCAGTAGCCTCTCTGCACTTTCTGCTTCTCTTCCCTAAGCTTCTTAATTTTGTTGTTATTACTCAAAGAATGAAGAAGTGAGTCCAATTCAGCTTTTTTTTTTTTTTTTTGGTGGAAATGGGGATTAAACCCAGGAACATTACCTCCAAGTTACATCCCAGCCCTATTTTATTTTTTGAAACAGAATCTCCCCAAATTGCTGAGGCTGGCCTCAAATCTGTGATCCTCCTGTCTCAGTCTCACAAGTACGGAGATTACAGGTGTGTGCCACCATATCTAGTTCAATTCACCTCTTTTTATGAGTGTTTGTTTTAGTAATTTTCCTCCTTGAACTCTAAGGAAAAGAACACAGAAAAGTAAGGATATATTTCTCTCTTTCTTTCTGTGTGTGTGTGCATGTGCTGGCACGTTAAGCAGAAATGGAATGGATTGTTTTCTATCACTGAAAATTGGCTTTCAAGAAAAAACCACTTTTGCATTTTCATAAATAAAAAGTGTAAGGTAGGTGTCATGGAATTTACCTTTTCCATCACAGTCACTATGATATCATCATATAGAACAAGGGTTCTCACCCAGCTGAGAACCACTCAGTTCTTAGTCTTACCTTAGAACTACTTGGAAAGATTTTAAAAATCCTACTGCCCAGGCCACAACCCAACCAATTATAGCAATTGCTGGGGATGAGTATCAAGCAATGGTATTATTATTATTGAAACCTCCCAAGTGATCTAGAAGTAAAGCCAAGTCTTGGAATGTTGCTTTCCAATAATCGTCATTATTATAATTTTCTACCATCACTAATACATAGCTTTATTTGATGTTTTTACCAGGCATCAAAGTTGATGATACACAAGGAAAATTTCTTAAATTGAATACCAGCTCTGCAACTCCACATGATGAGGAATTTCAGCATACATTTTTTCTTTATTTAATAATAGACATACCCAATAAGTATCACCAAATTCTACCTGCTATGCAAGCTACCAAATAAACACTGGTAAACAAACTAGAAAGAACTCTGACCCTACACAACCTAAGTATAACTGGAATATGAAAAAAAAAAAAAACATAGAAAAGAACATAGGATGTTTTTAAGTAATTTCCAGCATCTGTGGACCAAGATACATATTTTGAAAATTTCAAGCTATATTCCTGATGTTGAACAAAAACATTCGCCAGCACCACCAACAACAACAAAAGTCCCTCCTTTCTCATACATTAAATAAATTTTTACTTCCTGATGAAATTCTTGCTAAGAAAAGGGAGATATGATGTGGGTTTATTCAGTGCAGCAACAATTATGGAAAAAAGGACTAATAAAAACTTGAATTATTCATTAGCTAACTGTTTACATTTCTATATCCTTTAACATCTTATACATGGTCATTTAAATGTTAAAGTAATTATTTCAGCTGTCAAGTGCATTAGATATATCCACAAAACATTCATAGAACATAATTAAATTAGTAAAAATTCTAGTAGAACTTATAGTGAACATAAAGCTTTTCTTTCCTATTATAAAGAAATTGTTCTAATTGATTTTTTAAAAAAGTTTTTATTATGTTTCCTGGTCAAATATCATTAGCATATAATAAAGGTATCATGTGGCATACATCTGTGTCAAAATTACTGTGGGCTTTGGGGTTCCCTCACTGGGACTAATACATAGTTGAGCTAATTAGTCTTCTATTGTTCTTCTTACAGTGAGGCCAATGAGATATTCTTATTTAGAATGGCAACATAAGAGTTCTTTTCTCTCCAGTGGTCATATTTCATAAGAGGTAGTTTTTTAACGCAGTATTTTAAAACCAGGTATCTTTTAATGTAGTTAATTTGTAGGTAATTGCAGGACCATATATTTGCATGGTAAACTTTGAATGCTGGAACATTAATGAACAAATTATGACAAATATCTTGTCCCTTTATTGAGCATTATAATGCTGAAATAATCCATAACAGTTTTGATGGTTATGGCCGATGCCCTTTTGACGGTTACAATTTTAAAGACAACTTTAGTCAGCTGGAAAGCATATGTTAAAAGGGAATAGCTCAAGTGAAACAAATTCTTCTTGCTTTTGTCTCCGAGTGAACTGCACTGTGAAAGGACACAAAATGCGTTTGCATTGCCTGAGAGAATTGCAGTGTGCGATAAGGTGTAGCTGTCGAGTCACTGAAAACCTCTTTCTACTACCAGAAATATTAAAAAATTGGAAAAGCCTGTTAGTTCTTCTTCTTCTACTTCTTTTTTTCTTTTCCTTAACAAGTGAAACAAGTCATTTGGTTAAAAAAAAGTTTCTTTATGGGAATATACATTTTTCATGTGAGTTGTCCTGGTAGATTTCCTAAAAGCTGATGCTAGAAGGCAAATATTACTACATGAAGAAATTTATGAATACTCAGGTATGTGAGATGAAGTTCAGCTACAGCATATTTTTTTAAAAAAAGAATTTTGAACTTAAGCAATAAAGTTATGCATTATTTTGATCTTGTCTATTAAAAGTCTTCATTACAAGCCAGGCACCTTGGTGCATGCTTGTAATTCCTGTCCTTGGGAGGCTGAGACAGGAGGATTGCAGGTTCGCTGATAGCCTTAGTAACTTAGTGAGACCCTGTTTCAGAATAAAAAATAAAATAGGGCTGGTGCATGGCTTGGACGTAGAATGCCCCTGGATTCAATCCCCAGTACTTCCCTCCCAAATTCCTCATTAGAGAACTAATGTGTTTTATTGCTTCTCTCCTGCAGTGCTGTTCAGTGAAGCTACTTGGACACTATTTGATGACCTTGCTTCCATCTTCTCTTCTTAGTTGGTTTAAAAGATTCAAGTGTGTGTGTGTGTGGGGGGGGTGCGCGCGTGCCCACCTGCACGCGTGCATATGACTAGAGACAGGTCACTGCTTTCAATTTGTTAAGGAATGTTTTCATGCAATTGAGATATCAAAATATCTGTATATAATGCCAACTTTCACTAAAGGTCACATTGTACAGTCAGATTCCGAGAGGAAATGCACAGAATAACTTCTCCATATATTCTGTATTTCACACAGCAGAACTCCGCTTAGGTAGATATTATGCTGCTTAGCTGTAGACATCTTTGTTCTTGCTTTGGTTTATAATGAAAAATGCAACTGTCCAGGAACTTAAGGTGTATGTGTTACTTCACACGATAGTCAATGACATGTGGATAGCTATTTGGAAAAAATAATATATTTTGAATATTTTTTTAATTTAAAACAATACAAAAAAGCCCTTCTCCTTGTGTAAAGTGGGTACTGATGTTTTTGTTCAGGTAATTTTAATTTTTAATGCTGATTTCCAATTCCTGAAAGATGAATTTTGTGTACCTTTCTCAATTCACCTTTTTTTTTCACTATTCATTTCCCTCTTCCCCTTGGCCATGAGTTCTCTCTACTTTTTTATTTATCTTTCACATCCTCATCCTTGCCTACCTAAATTAAATGGAGGTTAAAATTGGCTAGGGAAAAGTTTATTTTTATTTCATATTTTTGTTTAAGAGACATATGGTTTTCTAAGCAATAAATTTCATTTTTGTCTTACATATTTCACTTTATCTACTTCTTTTAATTCTAAATCATGATTTATATATTCATAGGTAGTATATTAAGGTGAAAATTTTCCATTCTTTTTTTTTTTCCAAGAAAGCAGCCAGAACCACAGAATATACTTTATCTTGATATTTCTGATTAGCTTTCTGTATTTCATCAGAATCAGCCAACTCTTTCAAAAGAAAATATAAACAGAAAATGTGACATGTCAAATACTAAGCATTCCAGCAGAGAATGAATCCTTTTTAATTTGAAAAGGAGTTAAACAATGTCAACTACTAAATGAGAGTTCATCTTTCATTAAAAATAAATCAGCTAGAATAATTTTACAAATTGACATACTGATAATTGTTAGTTACATCTTAAATGAAAGAAAGGGAACAAACTTACTTTTCTCTGAAGTATTTAAGAAAAATCTCAAAAGTTACTCTCACATCTGGCCATCAGCAAAAGATATCAATTTCCCACTAGACTTCCACTGAAAATTTTCCACTAAGAAAACATGAGTTCAATTGTTAAAATACAATAAAAACATTGCCAAAAAGTAATAACAATATTGAGAAGAAGGCCTAATTGGTACTCTAATATAAGAGTCAACACAGATTCCTTATTAATTAGGAGGCACACTGTATCAGGCCCATTGTACGGCCTTGGCCCTCCCTCTTCCTGGGCCACTTAGCTCCCACCTGTAGCAGTCAGCAAGCTGCTACCTCGTGATTGCAGGGCCTTCTCTCTTGGCCACTTATGTGCAACCAGGCTGAGCAGTTTTAAATGCACAGACATTAAATTTCCCTAGCCACTCCTGATCCCAGGTAAAATCTACACTTCATACCATAAGACCTGGCATCCTGAATTGCCACTAAAGTAGCCAGAAGAGGCAAGCCGGAAGAGTGACAGAGGCAACTTCCCCATGGGTGACCTTGGTTCAGTGGGAAGCCAGAGACAGGAAAGGAACTGCACAAAAATCCACCTTCTTCCTCAATCCCAGGGACAGCTCTAAGGATGTTTATCTTTACAGCTTTTCTGGGTCTTTCAACCTGCTCAGCAGAGACACCTGCAGAGGGATTTTTTCAGAAGGACTGTGGCGGTGAGGCAGTGGTCAGCCTGGTAACATATCACTTTGCATCCTTCCTTACCTCGCTTTTCTTCTACCTCACTCTTGCTGTCCTGGGTGCATGCAGCCCAAAATAATCCTTGCCTCCAGCTCTGGTTTCTAGACTCTGGGATCAAGCCCACATGAAGTTGAATTGATAGAAACACAGTAAGTGGCTTCTAATTTGATACCCCCAACCTCATATTACCAAGTGATTTTTTTTTTTTTTTTTTACCAAATTGAAGGTACAACTACATCCAGGTTCAACATTTCAAAGAATGAAAGAATTTCCTAGTAACTGGCAAGCAAAGTTTTCTGCTTACATATGAGGCAACCTGAGTTAGTTTCCACGCTATTTTACTGAGGGAGAGAGAAAAAAATCCTTGAAAGCACGTGGAGAGGTGTGGAAGGGGGTAAGAGTGTGAGAAGTACCTTCAGGAGCACACTCTTTAAAGATAGAATAATCACTGGATGTGGTGGCATATGCCTGTAATCTCAGTACTTGGGAGACTAAGACAGGAGGCTCTCAGGTTCCTTTGATACTTAGTGAGACCCTCAGCAACTTAGTGAGACCCTGTTTCAAAATAAAAACTTAAAAAAGGTCTGAGAGTATAACTAGCATGACCAGGGTTCAATCCCCAATACCAAAACAAAAACAAAAACAAAAACAAAAAGGAATAATCACAAGTAAACCTATAAAATGAGAGAGAAAACATGAATAACTCTGATACAATAACATGCTAGAAATTCTAAGGTTTCATGTACAACTTATGTTCAGAATGACAGAAATAAGGAAGTGGGCCTACTAAATGATTTCATCTCAGAAGGCAATCATTTGAAATCTTTTGGGAAACTGGGGATTGCACTAGGAATTAAACAAACCAAGTTGCCCCTGAGATGTAGCCTAGAGAATGCTATTTGCCACAGCAAAGAGCAGTCCCTAAATCTATATCCTCCATGATGGGAATTTTGGGAAGCTATCTGATAAGAAAAAAAATCCCAATATGAGGGCTATGAACTGAGGAAAGAAGTAGCAAGAATGGCTTTTGTAAAACTTAGAAACAGAATACCTTGGAAAATTATCTAACGAATGGTCTACGAGAAATTTCAGAAAAAATGTTTGGCTTCTACAACAGATTTCAAGGAGACATGGTATTTATGAACTGGAGTTGGGATTAATACAGAAAAAAATCCAAAATAATAAAAAGCAAAAGGATGAGAGGTAAAGATAAGATGTGATAAAGAAACAATGTAAGAAATTAAAATGCAATAGCAGTTTTGAGTGGAAGTGATACAGCAGAAAATAGAATGAGGGGGATAAAAGATATGTTTGAAACCAGGCATGGTGGCACATGCCCATATCCCAGTACTTGGGAGTCTGAGACAGCAGGATTACAGGTTCAAGGACAGCCTCAGCAACTTGGCGAGGCCCTTCTCAATTAAGTGAGATACTGTTTCAAAATAAAAATAATAAATGGGGGGTTATAGCTCAGAGGTAAAATGTCCCTGATTTCAGTTTCCAATACCTCCCCCATATATATATATACCACTATATATATTATAGTGGTACTGCTTTGGGATGCTGGGGCCAGGACACTATGAATTGCATTTCTTAGCCAGGTGCTTCCCAGCACATACTACCAACGGGAGGTGCTGGAGGAACACAGGGATGAGAGCTCAGAGAAAGACTTGATATTTTCTATTCGCTCATTGTGCCTCTTCTTGCCTCTCAGAGACAGACCGTCACTTCTGAAAGTGCAGTTGGTTCAGCTTCCCAGCTTCAATCCCAGCCCAGCCTCAGGTGCTGCAGACCCTCGTGGAAAGTCTGCTTTCCATCTTTGGTGGATGCCTCCTCTGAGCATGTGGGGCAGGGGCAGGAGTCAGAAATGCCGCCTCCTCAGAGGAGGTCCAAGCTTCCAGCTCCTCAGGGTCAGATGGCCCCGGTATCTTTCTTTTGTTCATTCCCCAGCTTCCAGCTGGCTGCTGTCTCCTTCAGGTACTGACTCGGGTCGCCTCCCATTCTTGTTTGCTCTCTTAGTTCTTCAGTCACTGCTTAACTGCTTTCCCCATATTAATTCTCTCCCTTAAATCAAGTACTCCATTTCCCATGTTCCTGACTAAACTGTAACTAATCTCATACTTGGTATCATGTTAGAATGGGATTCAATTTTAAAAAATTCTATTCAATTCCATGTTGTTCTTGAGACACTTTGAATCACACACTCAGAAATTCAAATAGCATGATACTTAAAATCTATCAGGCAGGCATAATAAAAAACAGAACATGTGTTGATATTATATTCAAAGTACAGTATGTTAAATGTCACTTTATCTTGTGAAGAATGTAATTCAAAATTAAGGTGGTACCATCATTAATCATCACATGCCAAAGAATATGAATATAGACGTAATGGTATGTACTTATAATATATAAGATATATGGAATAAATTTATAATACAAAATTTATATATTTAATATATCTTTATATTTTTACATATGACACTTTAATATATGTAGAAAATTAAATGGTGGAAGACATTAGCATGCTTTAAAATGAAAAAAAATAGATTTTTCTATTTCCCACAAAGTCTAACATCTGAGTCTTTTTAGGGTCAGCTATTGACTGCTTTTATTTCTTGGCAATGGGCCATATTTTTCCATTTCTTTGATTATGTACTAATTTTCACTATATACTAAATATCAGGGTGATGCCTGGTGATGATTCTAGACTCTACTATCTACCTTTGAAGGATACTGATTTTCCATTCTCAGAGGAAGGCCAGTAACTGACCACGGTGACATGGGTGGGTTTTGGTTTCATGCTTTGGGTAAGGTAATTTGGGGAAAAGCCCCTCTCACTTGGCAAAGCCTGTACTCTAAGTAATCTCCCCTGAGATTCTTTAGAGAATTTTAGGCCTTTGTTGTTTAAGCTTTAGGGCATGTCTAGAATAAGTCTTCCTCTAAGGTGTGTTATTTACTTTAAAGGCTTTCTACCTTTCCTCTGGATGCCTGTATTGGAATCGGGCCAGATCCCCACTTTTCAGCACTATCAGATCTCTGCTTCCTTTGCTTCTCTCTCCGACTCTTGGCAGCCACTGGAAGCCTTACATACTCTGGTCGTCTGCATGTCCAAAAGAATCCTCAGCCAGAGACTGGCAGGGACTCCGTAAAGGAGCTTCTGCTCCTCCACGCCCAAGCCTTCTTAGTTCACTGTTTCACTGATTCCAGCTACTTTAGCTGTCTCCAACCTGGACCCTGCTCCTCCTCCCAGGAGGACTGCCATGTTCTGCTTGAACTCCACTCCTCTATGTTGGGGAACCAGGAAATTCTCTCCAGGAAGAGAATTAGAAAATACAGGTCATGCTCTTGTGTTACCAACTGTCCAGCACTTAAAAAAAAAGTTGTTCCACAGTTTTTTTTTTCCAAGTTTCATAGTTTTATTTTGTCTTGTTTTGTTTTTCTTTTTTCAGTACTAGGGATTGAACCCAGGGGCATTCTACCTCCAAGCTACACCCCCAGTCCTATTTTTTATTCTTTATTTTGAAACAGATTTCACTAAGCTGTGGAGGGCCTCACTAAGTAGCTGAGGCTGACCGTGAACCCGGATCCTCCTGTCTCAGTCTCCCAAGTAATGGGATTACAAGTGTGCGCCACCATGCCCAGCTTGTAGTTGTTTTTGATGGCAAAAACTTGTTCAATATCAGTGCCTCTGATATAGCTGAAGTTGATAATTACCATACACAATTTTAATTTTCTTCTTTTCTTGCTTACAGCCATTTTCCTATTGAACATATACAACATTTATAGCTTTATGTTTTAAATTGCTTCAAAATAAAATATTATTCAAGTCAAAAGAAGGAAATGGGATGTCCTATTAAATTTCACAGATATTAAAGAATACATTTATTTAAAACTTTTTTTCTGAGATATTATGGCCTTATTAGGGTGCTTTTTAAAATTTTTCAACTTCAAAGGTTTTACTGAACTAGAATAGAATTTGAAAGATCATTTTAAAGAAAAATCCAGAGAACAAAACACACTAACACTTAACCAGTAGCTTATATATACAATTTGTTTTTCTTACTTTCTGATTTATAGGATTATAAATTGTAAGAATTTTGTACATTTGTGTTAAAATATGCTCTGACATAATAATAGGGCTAAAGATTTCTAAGATGATATATATAACTGAGTATTTGCTATAAATCAGGTACTATGTTGTATACCCTATATGACTATTATTTTATTTAATTCTCATTATGACTAAGTATAGGCAAATTCATATCTATTTTATTCCCATAAGGAAACAAGCATAGGACAGTGAGAGAAGCTACTCAAGGTCCTTTTTTTTGGTAAAGTAATTGTATCGTTCCCGACAAATTTTAGAATTGTCATTCATATGTGTGACTGCACAGAAAAGGACAAAGGGAAGATTTTTACAAGTCCTCCATTCAATAGGGTCCTATTATTCAATGTATTTCAATATTCTGAAAAAATACTCATGGACACTTCATTATATTTATGTTTATATTTATCAGCACTACTTAAGGGCTGCAATTGTTGGAGGTGCTCTTGTAGAACTTAGGTATCAAAGCAGCAGCTACTCCTATTTTTCCCCTACCTTATCTTGCACTGGTTAGCAGGTGGCTTTGATTATTTTATTTGTTACCAGCACATGGTATGTGACTATGCCTCAGGAAGAAGAACATGCTTTGGATTCTGAAACCACATTAGAAACAGAAGCACCAGTCTTCCAAAGCAAATTTGTTGTCTAGACTACATGGATAAATATCCTCACATGTGTGAATCTCAACAATTATGTGAAGCAGGGGGAGTTGAAAAGGAGTTCTGGAGGTAATTATGTAGAGAAACCTGAATGCATAAAACCATCTCCATCAGTGGGAAACCTTAAATATCCAGTTCCCAGATGAGAAGTCATTAAACCTCCTGCCTTTGGCTGACACAATGAAAAAAGGATTAAGGAAAATAATTTTAAGTACTTGAAGAGCCTACATTAATTGGACACATTCTTATAATTCTGTGACATGCTATTATGACCAGCCCAGTTTTGCTGGTGATGAAACTGAGAATTAGAGGTTACAGTTAGTGCTCAGTGTTGCATACCTTGTAGGAGATGGAGCTGAGACCTGGGTCCAGGTGGACTGGTTCTCAAGCTTTATTCCTAACCACAGAATAGGTGCTGCCTTGAAACCATTTAAATACAGGAAACAATGCTTTAAGCGAATTTAGTTCCTGTTAGTCTTTCATTTATATTTCAATTGAAATAAATTCTAACTTAATGTTGGTGGCCACCTTGGTTACCAAGGCTTCCAACTTTTGGTGAATGTTTTCTTAGGCAATTATTTGCTAAGCCTTTCCCCCCATAGGTTTCTGCCCTTATTTCTAGCCTCATTTCTTACTACACTGTCCTACTTTGATCCCTCTGAGAGCTTAGCAAACTTGTTCTCCAAAAGCTTGGAGAGGGATCCTATTTAGCCCTGATTTTTTTTTTTTTCCTGATTTAAAGATGTTTTAAGTTTGAAAACTTCAATTATGTCATGAATGGGGAAACCTCTCTTAGGACCAGGAGGGAAAAATATAGTGATTTTAATTTTTTTTTACCCCTTGAAACAAAAAGAAAGAATAAGATTATTTTTCAATTAAAGACACTATCTTGGCCTAAGGATTTAAGAAGTTCAATCTCTAAAGAATTGAGTTCCCCAGGAGTGGGAATGTTAAATTTAAGCTATAGAATTCACTTGAAATAAAGCAAATTAGTAAAATGCATAATTTTCTTGGATTTTTATAATTTATTTTTTGTTTTGGTAGAGAGCTAGTTATATGCCATTGCATTTTCTTTGCAACCTCTCTATATTTTTTGCATTACCGTAGAAGTTTCAATTAAATTAATACCAGCCAAATCTCATTGATTCATTTGGGAAATGACATGGTCACTTGCCAATGAGAAAAAAAAAAGGAAAGTTAAAAAGGAGAAATGGCAGATCTATGAGGAAGTTATTAGATAGCTATCTAAGACATTAGTATTGGTATTGTTATAACGTAAAATGAAATGCACCTGGAGAAAGCTATATTTCGATATCAGAGTGGATTTGCTTCTCTGCCTAGGTAGGTGGTCTTTGCTTCTTTTGTTTTTTGTTGTCTTTTCCAGCCAGTCCATGCACCTCTGCTGTCATTGCCTTCCCTCCTCACCTGTAGTTCCTGAGCTTAAGCAGAGGTTGTAAAAATTGAGATTCCAATACATATGAAGTCTCAATTTACTGACATTCCTGTTCCCTAAATCATGTGCCTACTGAGGAGACCACATAATATGTCACTCAAACCTGGATGTTTTGTCTAAGGCAAATGTTAAATAGAATGGGATTCTGGGATCATAGATAAAACCATGAATGTTCTCACAAACCCTGAACCCTGGTGCTTTATCTAGCTTATACAGCACCTATACCCCTCTCCCAGTCAATGTCTGAGATCTGCTTCCAAGGCACAGTCCTTTCCATCTGCATTGTGCTGGCTTCATCCATTGATACTGAGGTTTTGCCTTGACCTTTACTCTCAAATTTGGTTCACTTGCCCTTGATGTGAATTCAGTGCCAGAATCGTGCCTTGAACTTCAGCCTGAGATCTTTACTTCCTTCTGTAAAAATCAATAGCCTTCTCTTCTCTCTCTCTTTTTTTTTTTTTTTTCAGTGCTGAGGATGGAACCCAGGGCCTTGTGCATGCTAGGCAAGCACTCTAAGGTACACTCCAGCCCTATTATACTCCTCTACTCTTGCAGTAGAGCTTTACATTTCAACACCAACTCAGAGGTTGAGACTTGTCCCCTTGAATATAAATGCTGCTTGCTGCCTGACTGGTCACCGGCCCAAGGCTTGCAGTGCTGTGCATCCTAGCCTCCTTGTTATTGTATGCTATAAAGCTGCTGGCAGTCTGCTGTCTCATCTGGGATTGATGATGCTGACTGCCTTCTTAATATTGGCACAGTGCTCCTATGCTTCTAGGTCTGGGAGACTTTTATAACTCTATTTTTGGAATAAGGCTCTCTGGGTAGTTGTTTCTGAGTTTTTGTCCTTCACTTTTGAGTAATTTTATATCAAATATTACTCCCTCCCCATGCTCCTCTGGCTTCAGAGGTTCCCAAATTTATTTGGCTTACCACTCCCTTTTCAGAAAAAATAATTACTTAACATCCCCACCTCCCACCAAAATCTACCTTCTTTAAGCAGATAAACAGAATGATACAGTCACAAATTTATGTTCCTTTTTGTATCTGTATTTGATTTCAGCGTGTACCGCCCACTTTGGGAATCTATGGTAGTCTTGAGAGAATTATCATTCTGTTCACCACAGGCCAATGTTTATTAAGTATCTTCTATGTTCACAACACCATGGTAGACATAATTTGGAATTTAAAGATCAATATAGTGGTAAGGGTGAATTACAATGAGATCAGAAGCAGGTTAACTATGTCACTCCAGCCAAGAGACAGAGAATCAAAATGAAAATACTGAAAAAAAGTAGGAAAATGATTTTTATATAGGCATTATATCAGTTAAATTTTAGTGATGATAAACAACATATACCAACTCTAAAAATTTATGTGCAAAAGGACGTTGTGGGGAGGACATGGGAATGGTATATGGAATGGAGGACAGAGTTCTCTACCTCGCTTACTCTGGCCTTTGGCCTCTTGGGATGGGGATTCTCATCTCATAGCTGCTGGGTGTGTTGGAAGTTATTACCTCTCAAGTCACTTTCCTTTTGAATTGAACTTGGCTGGGGGAAGCTGGCTTCCACGACCTTAAGGGCATGTGATAGCTTAGCATGTTTAGCCATGTTCAATTTCCACTTGGAGGAATTTATATTTTCCTCTTTGCCCCATTGCCTCAATTCAGGACACCTCTGTAGGGCCGTTCTAGATCCCCAGATGCTTGCCTGATGACTCTGGTGCAATTACATCGAAGCCCAACCTCTTCATCTTTCTAATCTGTTAATTTCACTTACTTACTGGTAGGCATTAATCCTAAGAATGATCTTGTAGAGGATAGTTGGATGTTTGATTTTGACTCTTGGCCAAGACCAGGACAGTGGGATTTATAATGTGCTGTTAAACTTCAGTGCTAACCCCCACAGTCATTTTCTTTCACTGATGGTTTCCAAATGGTTTAGCTGGTTAAACAGCCTGGTTTGACATCATGACCAGAGAGGCATAAAATTTTTATTGAAGCTTCTGCTTTGGGCTATTCTAAAGCCAAGATTTCGTATGTCGATCTTGGTTTAATCCTGCTATGAAGCATGGTCCTTATGCATATATGGGTCCTTAAAAAACTAGTGTCTGGGTGTCTTTCTGACCCCAATGCTGCCTGTACTTGCTTTCTTTTCTGACTGTGTGCCATATAATCCCAATATTAGGGAGGCTGAGGCAGGAGGATTGCAGTTTTGAGGCCAGCCTCAGCAATTTGGGGAGACTCTTAGTAATTTAACAAGACTCTGTTTCAAAATAAAGAATAAAAACATCTGGGGGTATAGCTCAGAGGTAAAATGCCCCTATATTTAATCCCCAGTACCAAAAAGAAAATAATAATAATATTAATAATAATAATAATTATTGGTGTTGGTGATGGTACACTGATTGAGGATATAGTTGCTTTGGAAAATAGTCTGACAGTTCCTTAAAGGTTAAACAGTTACCATACAAGACAGTAGTTTTATAACTAGATATATACCTGTGGGAAATAAAGACAGTACCTGAAAATATGTGTACACAAATGTTTATATTAACCTTATTCATAGTAGCCAAAAAAGTGGAAACAACTCAAATGTCTATCAAATGAAAAATGGATAAACAGATGTGTTATGTCCTCACAATGCAATATCATACAGCAATAAAAAGGAATGAGGTCTCTGTTTACAGTACAATATGAATCTTCAAACATTATAATAAATACTCAATCACAAAAGTTCATATATCAAATGATTACATATATTTGCAATGCCCAGACTAGATGCATCTAAGAAAAAGAAAGTAGATTAGTGGTTACTGGCTGGGAGAGATGGAATGGGTGAGTTGGGAAATTACAACTAAGGAGTATGGAGTTTCTTTTTGGAGTGATGTAAAAGATATAAAATTGTGCTGATGCTTACACTACTTTGTATTATACTACAAATCATTGAATTGTATATCTTAAATGAATGAATTATATATCATGTAAATTATGTCTAAATAAAACAGTTAAAATTTAGTGGATATAGTTGTGAAATAGACAGGGAGAACAGGTTTCAGGAATGGATTCCAGTTTTATCTGTGTGGAATATCAGGATTAAATATACAACAAAAGAAAATTTTCATGATGCTAATTGGATAAGGAAGATGTAAGAAAATGCCTTTTCACTAGCAAGGGCATATAACTGCTCTAGTGAGGAATCACAGTGAACATAAATGATTTTATATTTTAAAATAAATATTGACTGTTTTATATTGAGCCTCCTCCCCCTTTTTTTCCTTTAACACTCTCTTAGACAAATTCCATAACTTTCTGCTATTTTAGCTATTAGACTAGTCTAATTCTTGTATTCAAAAATGAGCCCTTTAGGTTTCAATTTCATATCCAATGCAGAGATCTTTTCCCCAGAGTAGACTAGATATGTGCAGAAGAGAGCTATTGTTTGGCTCTCAGATGTTTTCTACCCCACCCACTTCTCCCCATCTCTTCCCTACACCTTTTAGTGGTACTGTCTTTGGGGCAGTGATGAAGGATATGGAGAAGAAATAACTTTTTCAGGCTTCAGAGCAGATACCTAGGAGCACACACAAAAAGCCCCGTACCCTTCCCTTAGCACTCTGATGAAGACTTAACCTGCATGAAGGTTGTGGCCATTCTCTCCTTTTGTGAACCAGCCTTTATTACTCTTTTTATATTATTCCAAATACAATACAATAGTCCTCCTTTATCTGAGGGTGATGCATTCCAAAACCTTAGTGGTGCCTAGAACTGTACAGAGGCCTCTGTACTATAGTGTTGTTCTTTTTGTTGTTGTTATTTTTTGTATACATACATTCCTAAGATAAAATTTAACTCATAAATGAGGCACGCAAAGAGATTAACAATAATAACTGCCACAAAATAGAACAATTTATAAGAGCATACAGTAATAAAAGTTGTATGAATATAGTCTCTCTCTCTCTCTCTCTCTTAATATCTTACTGTACTGTGCTTACCTTTCTTGTGATACCCTGGCATAGCACACTGCCTATGTGATGAGATGAAGTGAGACTACTATTGACCACCAGAGGATAAACTAGAAAGGGGATCATCGAGCCATGATGGTGCCAGCTATAAATGCAACCACAGAAAGTGAAGCCACAGATAAAGAGGGAATGTTGTCTTGGATCCTTTATCCAAAGGGTCACAGTTTCCCTTATTTTCTGCTATTGAGCCTTGACAATTATTCCTTATATTATATTGCCTAACTGTGTAGAAATAATGCTTCATGGAAGTGCTCCCAGGCCTATGATTTACGTAGGAGCGATTAGTTGTTACAAGTCGTACTGTACTTTCCAAGTTGACTTTTCCTGGTATTGTCCTCATTTGTGGTATGTGGAAACTAAATTGTTAAAGATGTCAGCAGCTATTTTATCCCACCTCCCATCCTCTATGAGCTTCTTCCTCTTTCTTTATCTGATGTTTTCTCCTATTCTTTGTTGCTTTCTTCAAAACATCAGATTCCAATTGAAACTTTATCTGAATCCAACAAAATCATCAGCAGCTAGGAACTGTGTGCATGTTTCTTATTAGCGATTCCCTATTCATGGTCTTGCTGCTTTCTATAGCCCTAAACCACATTAGCCAGGTGGTGGCATGTTGAACACAAAGGCACACTAAGTACTAAATAATTTAGTCCAAGCCCTTTCAAACACTACCATATTCTCTGCTGACTTGGACAGCAATGGTGATTACACTTATAGACTTGTCTTCTTTGTCAAAACTGGCAGTTCCTTTTTTGACACCACTAAAAATGACAGTGACACTATAGAGTCCTTGGGGGTGGACCACATGTGTTTTTCTTTTCTATCTTATTTTTTTTTAAGAAATATGTCACAAGACTGTGGAAACAATCATATTACTGGCACTTAAAATCATACCTCACCATGCCAAGGTAAAAATAACTTGGGACAATAGATCTGACTTTGATTAAGAATACTGTAGAAAATGGAGTGAGACAGAAACCATACATTTTTCAGTTCTTCTCCCTGCTCCTCTCACTCCAACTCCATGGGGTGTAGCAACTCTGTCTATGAGCTGGTCAGGTAGGAGAAACAGTCACTCCACTTTTTGTCCTCTTCAAGTTCAATAATTTTGGATCCACAGTCAGTAACTTCTCTAGATGCCAGGCAACTGGGATTTTTAGACAACTTTTAGAGCCTCAAGAAGGAAGTGGGAACCCGTAATGGGAGAGAAGTTGATCAGAGATTTTAAAGTACAGCTCTCAGATCATTGCCAGCAGAGGAAGATCATATGCTGCAGGAGACATGCAAGTGAAAAGTAAAAAGAAAATTTAATTATTTGTATTCTTCATAAATATGTTTTCATGACTTTTATGTACATAACTTGAAAGAGAAATTGAGTATTTGGTCTATAATTTAGCACTATTTGGCCAGTATAAAACAAGGAGAATGCCGACTCAGAGGGAGAAACCACACCAAGGCATGGGATATACTGAGCCCTTGAAATTGGGCTCCACCCTAAACTACCAACTATGTTTTCCAAGGAATTGCCCTTTTACTACATGAGCAGGCTTGTATACATGCTGGGAGGGAAGATTGGGAAAATGGGTATGATTAAAATACGTCTATTTTATTTTCCCAAACCTGAAGTAATAGCTTTCCACTTCCTTTGGGACAGAAGAAAGTCTATTAATCTTCCTGGCTCATCATGGCTGAATTTTTCTAGTATACTTCTAATTCATATATCTCCTTCCTTCTTCTTTTATTTTTAATCTTTATTTTCTATTCTTTATACCAAATATCAGCTAAACTCACTTTTCTAAACTCTACTCACCTCAACTCTCCTCTGCTCAAGAAAGACGAGATGGCTTTTTGTTGTCCATCAAATCAAGCCAAGTCCTTTTAGCTGGACACCTCTTCTTTACATCGTCTCCCTGGGGATCAGCAGCTCCTCCACTTCCCGCTTCTTCTCATCCTAACTCATCTCCTACCTGCAGTGTGCTCCCATCTCCTGTGCTCCTTCTTTGTCAGCTGTGGAAAACTAATATTTCTGTTGCTCCCAAAGATTCTGATATACTCCTTATTCCTTTATCCATCAAGAATCATGACTTTTGTTTATCCCATCAGCCAGGGATTCATAAAGCTCTGATTTCCCTTATTTGTATTATCAGAGCAAAAATCATTGGTTCAGGTTTTAAAAAATGTAAAATTGTAATATTGACTATGTATTTTTTGAAACAACACCCGTCTTACTCACCTAAAGGAGAAGTGATATTCTCCCTCCATTGAAAATGACAGACATGGTTACACTCCTGTCCAGTCTCCCTAATTCAATCCTTTATTCTCCTTTCTTTGACCACCTATGACACTTAAAAATGACATGTATTCATTTATTTATTACCTATGTCTTGCATGTTCTTTTTTTTTTTTTTTTTTAAATGTGTGGTCCTGGGGATAGAACCCAGAGGCATTCTACCTTCGAGCTGCACCCCCAACCTGATTTTATTTCTTATTTGGAAACAGGGTCTCTCTAGGTTGATGATTATCACTGCTTGCTGAGGCTGTCCTCAAACCCGTGATTCTTCTGTCTCAGCCTACCAAGTATAGGGATGACAGTCATATGTCACCCTGCCTAGCTTGTGTATTCTTTAATTTTTATTTTTTAAATATATTTTAATTAGTGCATGGTAATCACAAATCATGATGAAGTTCAAAGTGGTAGGGACATACTTGCACACAGTACTTGGTGAGCTCCCCCTGTATTCCACACTTCCCTTCCCTGTACCTGATATTGAAATTGGCACTGATAATTTTGCATATATACATAGAATACATCTTGATGAACATCTTGAGAACAGTAGCCATGTCATAGTTCTCACTATTTCTGTCTATCCTAATGCCAGGCATGTGATAAATCATTAAATTTCTATTGTCAATTAATTCTGCATAATAACTGGAAATTTCTGCCATTTTGAAACATGTGCAGGTCTGAATTATGGCTGCTCACCAATGCTCGTAAAAACTGAACACACTAATTGTCAATGAATTTTATTAAAGAAAAATGACAGTCTTTAAGCTTTGAGCAAATTTTGCACACGTGCAAAAATACTCAAAAATGTAACTTCAGGGATAATGATCTGTATATTTGTGAGTTGAGTGAGGTTTTCAAGGTAATCACTACCATATATTTAGCGACCATTTTTCTCAGCGCCTAACAGTTTCTGGGAATCTGTGGATGGTTTCTTCATTAAACTGTTGCTTACAATCTATCCCAATTTGTTTTTCCAACACTAATTTATCCCTTCATGAATTATCCCTTGTTCAGAAAAAATGTGTATGAGTAATACTTTCCACTCATCTTGCCAAACCTGTTAAGAAACATTCCATTTGTCCTTCCAAAGCTAATGTTTACCTTTTCTAACAGACATGACTTTCATCTGAAGTCTGATGTTTTAGAAGCTTTCGTTTATGACTTTAGAGGTAATATTTTGCCTACATTGCATAGGCATTCAGCACCATTACTTTCCCTGACTTCTGTATCAAATGTGATTATGAAACAAATTGCTGGAATGCACTGATAAGGGATAAATTATTTTCATATATTTTAGCACATACCTACAGTACTCTGCATTTGTACAGATGTGGAACATCCAACAAAGTTGGAAAAATGCTACTTAAAGTTAAAATGAGTTTGTTTTCTAAATAAGTTTGACAATGTATTCAGAAGATAACTTCTTCTATCCTTGCTTTTAAAACATTCAGAGAAGAACAAAAGCCATCTGGAATTTTATTTACTCAAATGGATTTTGAAATATATTACTCAATAGTGTAATATAGTGTAATAGTTGTTTTTCTTTATTTTAGGAAAGAGGATAAATGTTTATTTCATTTCTTTATAAATGAAGCACATTTACTACACATTTACTTATTCTTTCATAGAATACTAAGCTGACCTCGTATATATGTAATAAATGATCTTCAAAGATAATGAATGTTTTCAAGCATTTTCTTGATTTATGTTATTGGCTCACCAACTATTCCCAGGGAAAATGAGGTGGAATACTTCCAAATATGCCCTTCTCACCTTCCTGCTCACACCTCTCTTTCCTGCCAAAATCTTGTTTGCACAGTTGTATTTTGTTACTGATGATCATGCTGTGTGGTCTTTTTCTAATAAGGAAACAGGAGTAGAGAAACACCCTGATTGCTTTTCTCTCTTACAGTAATCCTGGCCTCTTGGGAATTTGGAGGTCAGTGGTTTGCTCCCTGTCTCCCACTCTCTCCATTTTCCCTTCACTACAAACTTACTGGATAGAGAACACACCTTGGTGCCTCTTGACATCAGGACCCAGCATGCTTGGCATAGCACTTTTCCCTAGGTGCATCTACACCTGCAATTCCACCATGGTGGCTGGATTGTCAGATCTGTCACTCAAACAATTTGTTCTTTTTAATGAATTAATTGGGTGCTTAGCTAGAAAGCAAGTTGCTTTCCTGAACTGACAGGACAACATGGTGATTTTATAAGGATAAGCTAAATTATTTATAGAAAAATGTAGCGCAGTGTCATGTTCATTATGCATCCTAGAAAATACTAAAACTAATGTCATCTGGCTCTGCCATTGCATAGTGTGTTATAAGGCACAGGATTCCTGCTTTAAATTTATGGCTCAGATTTACCATATATGAGAAGGTTTAAATGGAATACTTCTAAAATACTGTGTGTCAAACTAGATTCAAATTTTAAAGATCAATAATAATCTATCCTTTCAAAAATGCAGATGTACCAGAAATTTAAAATGATAGAACCCTAGAAATGATGAGTTTCACTATAAATCTATTGTTAACACATTCCTTTGGAATATCACAGACAACACTGCATTCTCACATTGCTATAGTGCCCTTTGTTCTGCAGTCCTAGAGCATTTAATAACAAATACAGTTAAAATTAGCAACAGAACAATACACTTCCCAAAGGAATTATTATAGGCAAATGGAAGCAAAACAAGTCGGCTTAAAGTTTAGATTGAAAAATCCAGCCATGGATGGTTTATTTATTTTATTTCACAATGTCTTCCAAGTCATAGGACTTGCGACTCCAGGTTTATAATTTAGTTAGAATTTGGCTGGTAACAACAACAGTGACACCTGATCTTCATTTACTGCTTTATGTACTGACACTAAGAAATTTAGCAAACATGAACTTCACTCTTCACCCGGATTCCATGACATAGTGTACTAGTTTCCCAGGGCTGCCATAACAAATGGTCAAGAACTTAGAGGATTAAAACAAAAATTTGTTCTCCCACAGTTCTGGAAGTTGAAAGTCCAAAATCCAGCAAAGACACATCACCACTGGAGGCTCTTGGAAAAAAATCGATTCTTTGCCCATTGTATCTTTGGGTGGCTGTTGGCATTCTTTGATTTATAGCTTTAATCTCTGCATGGTCACACTGTAGCCTCCTCTCCTCTCTGTCTTCTCTGTGTAGCTCTAATAAAGACACTTGTCATTTGATTTAGGGCCCACCCAAATAGTCCAGATCTGGAAATCTTTACTTTAATTACATTTGCAAAGAACCTCCCTTTTCTTCCTCAATTAAGATAACATTCATAGGTTCAATGTTCACAGGGTTAAGATTGGTCATATATTTTGGGGGTTGCCATTTAATCCATCACAAATAGGCAGCATTACTATACCCATTATACAGATGAAGAAAATGAAGCACACTACTTAATATACATTAAACCATGTGCCATCATCACACTATCAGGCTTACATACACTATTAGTAGTTAATGTTCATAGCATCCTAGAGGTAAGTACAATTATTTTCATTCAAATTTTACAGGAAAGGAATCCAGGGCTCAACAAATTTAATTTGCTTAATGTCACATAGACAAAAATATTCCTTCATTCAAGGGGGATTATCTTACAAAAAAAAAGTACATAGTATTTCAGATAGTCTTAAGAGATATGAAAAAATAAGGGAGGAGGGGTAGAGAATATGTGGGGATTACATTCTTAAATAGGTGGTTAGAGAAGGTCTCCCTTAGAAGAGATCAATGAGGAAGGGGGTGAGAGTGAGAGATTCGTGGATATCTGGGGGAAGAGCATTCCAGGCAGAAAAGAGAGCAAATGTGAAGAACTTGCGATATGTTCAGTAAAGAAAGGAGTCTTAGAAGCAAATATCTGTCTGTGCAGTAACCCCCCCACACACACTTTGCACCACCTTGTCATTACTGAGGACTAAACAGAGAGCCTTGCACTTGTGAGAGCAAGGACTCTAACACAGAGCCATATCCCTAGCCTTTGACTTCTCTTTCAGACAAGGTAGGTATCTAAAGCAATACTCATACATCAATGCAATAATATATATGTTTCTAGTTCAAGAGCAATATCTATGCAAGAGAAAAAATTAGAAATAATTACCCAATAAAGTACTCTAAATCCAGTACTCATTCTTCTATACAGAAGGAAGCAATTAAATAAATAGCACTTTTCTGTGAAAGGTATCAATTTACGCCATGTTGACAGTTGCATTAAAAGAAGAATTTGAATTTTAGAGTTAGTCTTGATGTTGCACACTCAAAGAATTTCATAAAATGAAAGTATGTTCTCATAGAACTATAAAGTAAGCTTGCATGAGCCTAACCCTTCATTCAAAAATCATTGACTCTGCTGTGGATTATGTTCATCATCAAAATGTCATTTATCCTTCATCATTGCAGTGTAGTTGTTGTGAGCCTGGTACTTCAGCTTCAACTGTAGCAGAGTCTGCAGGTCTGATGCCCGGGACATCTGGTTAAATGGTTCAGCAGAACTCCAGAAAGTAGGCAATCTGAAAAAGCACAGCTTCGTGTCCTTTCTGTAGCTGGAAGTGAGAGGTGTATATTTTTTTCACTACTAACTTTGCCATCTAATAAAATAGGAGCTTCCTAAGATCAGAAACAAGAATTTACTACTTCATTCTTGACAGTTATAATTGTCAGAGTCTGCAAAACAAACATTAAGTGCAAACAAAACCAAGTGAGTGAAGACATATGAGGTTGTGTATGAGTTCTTACTCTTCTTTTCTGCCATCCATTGGGTGCAAACATTGCCTCTCAGAAATTATTGCTAGGTTCTGTAGTTGTGTGCATTTTGAGAAGAACTGTGTTTATGACAACTCTATAATTGCTTTTAATTCATCTTCAAATTTAATATATATTTGTTTGTCTTTCTTTGCTGTAGGAGAAGGGTGGAGATTGGGTGGAAGAGTCAGTAGACTACTTTGGAGTGTCAGCAAAAAGGATGTGAGAACTGTGTTCAGGGCTGGGGTTAAAGAAGAATCTACTCAAGAAAGGGATTTGCTAACCCAGCCCTGGGAGATGTGCTAAGACAAGATCTAGAAGAAGTCTAAGCTGGTCAGATGGGAGTCAGAAAGACTAGAGGTGGGAAAAGGGAAGGTGCAAAAGTGGGCACAGATCCAAAAATCTGGATCCTGGGAGAGGAGATGAGCACCAGCAGGTCAGGACCAATACAGATTTGTTGAGAATGGACCCCAGTGATGATGTGGATTCCAGCTGTCACTCATGACTTGCTATCAGGCAATAGGGTGTTTATATTAGCCATGAAGGGTTTGTTAGTAAGTACGATTTACTAATTGGTAAGAGCTATTTTAGACAATTATGTGCTGTCATTATATAGATTATATACTAGTTACTCTTTCATTTTATTTTTTTTTAATCTTAAAATCCCTTGTTCTAGATTTTTGCTTTATCTAGAATGTTCTAAGCCCCTAGACATTGCAAGGATGACTGAAAATCCTTCCTGCAGGTCAGATGTTACCTTAAATATCAATACTACTACTCTACTATGAAGCTTTCCTGGACAACACAATCTAAAAAAGCCATTTATGACCTCCTCCATGATATCCCTTTAACATTCAGAATGGGACCCTCTACTATGTGACATTTCCTCCCTTCCTTCATCCTTCTTTCACTTCCTTCATTTTGTCTATCTCCATTTCGGGATTGTAGGTTCCAGGAAAGCATGAACCTTGACTGTCTCATGTACTATGGAATATGTGGAATCTTCAGCACATGGCATGGAGGAGTATGTGATTCTTAAAATGCCTCAATAAATATTTTAATTAAAACATAAATGGGTGGCTCTTGGCTGGACTAACTAGTTTTTCTCAAATTTGCTTGTTTTACTGAGCTTTGTTACGCTTTTTTTTTTTTGGTATACTATAATAGAAGAGCCATCAAGGGTCCTGTTGTCTAATCCTAAAAGGAGCAATGATACAATGTTAATACCCTGATCATCGATTGTCTAGTTGTCACTTAAAAGTTCCTGTATTTTATACCATAGGAAATAGGGTATATTAGTCATTCATTTCTTGCTAGTAAAAGACTGTGTGAAAAAAACAAAAACAAAACACTTCTGCTTATTCAAAATCACTAGCATTTCATGCCTCTAAGATATTTCTACATAAGGGAATAGTGGACAATTTGGTAACAAATAGCCATGCAAAAGTGTTTTCTTTATCCTGACCTTACCTGTAAATCATTGATATGCGGGCTAATAGAGAAATGTTAGGACTCTCATACACAAAGTTTTCATTTTAATTCTAAGTAAAAAAACAACTTCCCCCCCAAAACAAACTAAAATCCTAAATATAAGTAGAATGTATCCTTAACCATTTAAAGAGTCAAAACCTATGTTCAAAGTAAAGTCTTTTACAGCCTCCACTTTTCCTAGCTCACAGACTCTTAGCCCTGGTCATTATTTAAAAGTGTACCATGCAGAGGTGGTGGTACAGTGGTCTGGGTAGGAGAAGAGCATTTATATATATACAGATAAATTTTAGAAATGGTAATTAAAGTACAATATATAATAGAAAGAGAAAGAAAATGATTTAAATCTTACAATGTTGTCACAGCAGATTTAATAATAGAGAAATATGGATAGCATATTATATTGTGAAAAGCTTAGGTTTACATGAAAGAACAGAAAGAAAGTGGTATTGCCTAAAATAGATGCATTTTTAGTTTTGGTAGCAGGCTCTCTTTTTTCATTAAAATATAAAGTTAGTTGCATCTGATTTGTCTGTGACTCCTAATTAGTTTTTGTGTGCAGCATGTGAGCCATTCTATAAAAAGAGGGTAGGACCCATGCCATTATCTAGGACTTCTCCTGGAGAATGTGCAATTTAGAAGTCCCTTACCTACTTTACCTCCACTGTGAGGTACAGAGTTTGTAGAATCCAAACCCTCCGATTGGAGGTGGACAGTGGACCTTTTAGTGAACATACAATTATTTAAGTTTTAAAGCGCGAAATGCTATTAATAATGGAACAAGAGAAAACCTAGAACCTAGGGAAGTTTAATCAAAGGAAGAACAAGACTTAGTCAAATTTGTCAGCTAGACCAGGTTTTTTCCCCCAATATTTAATAGGACAGCAGAGGGAGAGAAATGCCCTCCAAGACATCTGTCATCCTTTGGTGGGCCTAGGTGACTGCAGGGCAAGGAGAATCCTGCTATTGTCTAAGTCCTATTATCACCCGTACTTCTAGAGAAATATAAAATATTACATGGAGAACCTCAGTGGTCATCTGCTCTGATTGACCCTGTTTTAAAAGCAAAGTAGCTCCAGGCGGTTCCTACTGAGTCCACCTCCAGCCATGCCTATCTTCCCAGCAGTACTCAGAAGGATTGTCTCCCAAGCAAGTGCAGTGGGACAAGTGAAAATGAGATTGGAGGGAGCCCGTAAACACAGGTCAAATGCTTAGTTATCTACCTTTATGCATCTTATTGAAGAGACACGTAGTGAGAAGCCACTTTGTACCTGCTTTTGTGATTTCCAAGATGAGCCAAATACAAACCCTCTGCCCTGGCTTGCCTATCTTAGTATGTCCTGAGACTTGAGGAATCCAGAAATAAAACTAATCTAATATAAAATGCACAGAGAGGATGAGGTTGAACTTTAATGATATCACTTAGCATTTAGTCAGGACTCAAGATATTTGTGTCACAGTCCTGCAAAAATTGGTGGAAAGAAAAAAAATATGCAAAGAGTGAGGGGAAAAGTTTAAATTTTCCATTAAAAAAAAAAAAAGAAGACGAAGACACTCAGTGTTGGGCCTGGGTACTGAGAGGTAGGAGTAGTGTAGCTCGGGAAAGTGTAGACCTCAGGAGGGATAAGGAAAAAACCAACACAAGACTTCCAGTTTTGACATTATCTTTAGAGGACTTATATTCAGTAATAAGCCACCTATTTTATTTTATTTCACTTCACTTTTTAATTTTTTTTTTTAACTTGTCAAAGTTAAGAGAGGCTAAAGCTGTGGTTGCAAATTCATTTCCCCAAGAAGTACCTCTCATAACACCACTGTTTATAAAAAAAAGGAACCAGGAAGTGACATGTTAATTTTAACCTTCTGAGTTACAGTTTGAGAAAGAAGAAAAAAAAAAGTGGCTGAAACCTTAATGCCATATGGAGAAGAGAGCTTATGAATAAGTAAGGAAAGAAACTTTTATTTCTACTTTTGAATGGGTAATATGAACAATGGAAAGGCAGGGAACATAATATTATACAGTAGGTGGCAATTCCCTTTGAAGTAATGATAACATTAAGGTGTAAAATTGTATGTAGTATCAAGAAGTCTGCTGATTCTCAGATATTTGCCTGGTTATGGCAAACAGGCCAGTATTAAGTGGTTGAATAAAAAAGGTGTCATTATTTTCCTCCATAAATTAGAAAGGGTTGTGAAAGTACACTTTTTCCTTTTATGTCTGACACAAACACTGGTGCTTTGCCTACCTTTAAGCCAAATCACCATGATAACATTTGCTGGTAAACATCACAGCATTATGCACTTAAAGAGACATTACCTCTTTTTTCTCTGACTGGGAGATGGTAACAGGCAGACAGAAACTCTCCTGATTCTAGTAGGAGGGAACAAACTAGATCAAATGCTTCTTACCTTCCACAAATATTTCTTCAAAGCATGGATCTGTCCAAGGTTCCTGGAGATAGTCAACATTTTGCAGCTGGTGAAGCTGAATCTCTTATCATGGTGTGCAAATTATTTAGCAACTGCCACATTATTTATAGGTATGAATCACACAAATTAATCTCATAAATAATTCATTTGGGGGATTGTGATTTAACAGTGCACCACAGTAAAATAAAAATCTATTTCTGTAAAGCTGGTATCAATTGTTATTGTGAGTTAGGTTTATTTTTTTTTTTAAACAGTAACTTTAGAATACTGCATGTGGCTTTTTATGGCTTAAAACCAAGATTGCACAGAATGATGTGAAGACTACAAGAGAATCCACTGGAATACTCTGAAAAACTCAGAGAATTGTTGCAAATGAGTGGGGATTTCTGGTGTGGATTATCCAAATAATTGTTCCTCTTTTCCAATTCATTTTGGATGTATAGATAGAAACTTCTATCATAAATAGAATCATTTAATGCACACACACATATTTTATGTGTCTCTTTTCTTCTGAGAGCTCTGAACTACACAGACTCATAAGATAAACTAGTTTGATAGGGAAGGTAAGTCTTACCCTGGCAAATTGGCAGGCTGTCAACCTATTCTACCAATCAGAAAAAAACTAGGATCTGACTTAGAAACCTCATAATTCATTTTTAAAACTGGAAACAGTAGCAAAAACCTTACTTCTCCACAGTAAGACATAAGAATGTCACTGTGGACCTAAGAGAAAGACAGTCGCAAGTTTGTTTGCTGGTAGACTCCTAGGGAGCTGAACACAAAAATCCAATAAATAATTAGCTCTCCTGTGACAAGCTTCTGAATTACTGTGATACATTAATTGGACAAAATTAGCATGAATTAAGGCAAATAAGTATAACATGTAATTTATTACTTACTAAGCATGGTGCTGCAGTGGAAGCTTCGTATTTCCCTTAAGATTGCTTTAACAGCTATAATGCATTCCTTAATTTACTCTGTGGAAAATCAATTTTTTCAGAGTTCATTAAGCACCAATATGTTACAATGCAACTCTCTAGAGCATAGGAGCTCAATACATTATGCAAATCCATGCCAGTGTGGCACCAATATGTAAATAGTGGTAATATTGTCAGTCTCCTATTGATAGGTCTGACCAGAATGAGAACTCCAAAAACTTCCTGAAACTGTTGACTTATTTTATCTATGTTGGGGCTTTTGTGTGTTGTCCTTTGCCAATGTTTTCTTGCAAGGTATAACACAGCTTTGGTCAATGTCCCGAAGCAAGCTTTTTTTCTGTTTAATGCCATGTCTTCTTGTCTATGCTAATCAATCAACAAGTGTTTATTAGGTACACTTAATAATCTTAACAAATATCCTTAATAAACACTGTATCCATTGGAGTCACAGCTCAATTTTAATCGATACAAGGCTCTATTTACCTTATTTGAGCCAGAGCAATACTACAGGTCACCAAAGCCCCAGTTTCATAGAAATACATCTTGATTTTCCATTTCACTTGGCATTGATCCTGTGTAGGTCACATTAACAACATAAAAATGTAACACCTGTGTTCCGGTCAGCATTCTTGCAGGTATACCTAAGAGACTGACTACATAACTTAGAGGAAATAAGATTTATTTTCTTACAGTTTCTGATTCAGTTCATGTGAGGTCAGGGACCACAGATCTCAGAGCATAGTGACAGGAAGTAGAGAGAGGAAGAACACGTTGACTGTGCTCATATAAAGAGGCCGGAAGCAAGACAGCGAGCGGGGGGGGGGGGTGGTGGTGGTGGTGGTGGTGGTGGTGGTGGTGGTGGTGGTGGTGGAGGAGGAGCCAAATATAATCTCTAAGGCCACATCCCCGGGGATTACTCCTCCAGCCACACCCTACTGGCCTACTGGGTACCACCCAGGTAAATCCATTACAATGGATTACAATGGATTTATCCACTTCTGGGATTATAATCTTCATAACTCAATTATATCAACCCTGAATACTAATACATGACCTCATTAGGGGACATATTATATCTAACTATAACAACATGATTTGAATAGAAATAATTTTTTGAAGGCAGCATGTTAAAGAAAAATGCAATCCAAAACAGTTTGGGTTGGCTCTATGATTTGGTAGAAAGACTGATTATTACACAATATTAATACCCACAGTCTCTGATTTTCCAAGGGTGGGAAGTTTTGATGTCCCAATAGCACTTCAATAAACCTTATGGCTACTTAAGAAAATAGTTTCTTTTAGGTCCTAATTAATTATATGCTATTTTTTTCCTCTTGGGGTTATTTATAGCATTAGCATCAACTAAGTCTTCATGTTCAAGAATAAGAGTGCTATGGATTGAATTGTGTGCCCCTCAAATTTATATGTTGAAGCTTTCTGTCCCCATGTGATGGTATTTGTATTGATGGCTTTTGGGAGGTGAAGCGATTTTGATGAAGTCAGGAAGGTAGAGCAGTGAGGATACAGAGAGTAGGCAGTGGTCTGTAGGCCAAGAAGGGAGCTCTCACCAGAGCCTGGCTTTGTGGGCAACCGCACCCCACACTTGCAGCATCCAGAACTAAGAGAGAAAAGTGTACGTTGAGCTACCCTATCCATGGTATTTTACTCTGGTTAAGACTTAGGGTAACCTTTGCAACAGTATGTATCTAATATGGTGGATTGCATAAAATATTATGTCGACTTTTAAAGATATTAGATAGAGTATGGTTTGGGGGGAGGGTTAGAAAATACCTCATGTGTTTAGAAAATATTTGCAAAGGATCTAAATCTAGGAATTGTCTGTGATGGACTCTTTGGTAATCAAATTGCATTGATATAAGACCTAAATAATATTTAAATAAAAAGAAACTATTTGAGACCATATGGAATTTTTTTCTATTTAATCTATTTTTATTTCTGCTTCCCCTTCTGCTTCCTTCATTCCATGAATACCATCCTCTTTTTTTTTTTTTTCTTGGCACTTGTTTTCTCTGTCTAGAGCTTTTTGACTCCAGAGAGACTCTTGCGAACTCCCTCACCTCCATCAAGTCATCTGAATTATCACCTCAATTGTATCTCTATTTCCTCCATGAGAAAAGTTGAAAGCTCTTCTGCTCCAGTCCTCCTTGACTTGCTCTACTTTTTTCTCTTTGCAAAACCATGTTTTTCTTACTATAATGTAACATAACTAACTGTAATGTAACTATATTACATAATTTACTTTAATTACCCTTGCTTATTTTTTAATTACCCTTGCTTATCTATTCTGTTTGCAAAAATATAAACTCTAAGAGAGCAGGAAACTTTTTTTTTAAAATTAATGTATCCCAAATGTTTAGAACAGTGCCTGGCATACAGTAGATTTTGATAAACATTTTTTTTTCTCAATGAACACATATATTTTTAGCCATAGATGCTGATTCTGCTTGGTTGTTTATGTTTGTGAATATGCATACAGAGAGAAGAAAAATATTAATTAATTTCAAATATGTTAAAAAGGGAAATAATTTTTATAGGGTTATTATGAAACTTATATACAAATTACTTATCACAGAACATGGAACACACAAAGCATTCAATAAATGGCATTGTAAAATAATTTACCATCTGGTGTTATTGTTGGAAGTTGACTCCTTAACTTTGTAAGTTACAATATTTTACTTCACTCATACATTAATCGTGATGTATTAACTTTCCTCTATTTAATATCCTTGTTTGGACACTTAGGTTGTCCCAATTTATTTCACTAAGGCAAATATTTACCTCAGGTTGTCTCAGTTATTTTTTCATGCTTGCTTGTGCTTTTCCTTCAAAGCACTTAACAATTTGTAATTATATGTTTATTAAATTGTGTATTTCCTTAGTATTTGTTTTCATGCTACACTACAATTGCAACGGAAGTAAGCAGGTACTCATGTAATTTAGTCATTTTTTTACATTAGGGGGCTGACAGTGTGCTTGCCACATAGGAGGTAACATACAATGAAAGAACCATCAAAGACCTGAAAAGAATTAGAAACGAGGAGGCAAAATTGAAGGAAAACCATCAAAAGTCTAAAAAATGGAGAAAATTGTTTAAAGATTCTTGAATTGTTTTCATGGAATAACAAAATGATTAATGCACTTCATATATATTTATGTCCTTTGAAGCATGGTGTGGACTTCCATGATTTGGTCAAACTGCATTCCAGCCAAACTGTCAGACATAAAAAGACTCATGCTGGAATGCTAGCAGTGTTTTCTATACTGTAAAGTATATACAATACAGACTGTGAAGAGCACTGGTGATGATTATGTACTAATGTGAGATTGTTCATCATGGTAGACATCAAAGAAAATTAATATTTTGCTGAACAAAATGCCTTGAGTCTTTTCATGTCTTCTGTGATAAACAAATTCTCTGGTTGTTTTTGGTAAACCAGCATGCTGAGGTAGAGTATCAATAAGGTATCTTGAACTTTTCTGATGGAAACATTGGATGGACTAATCCAATAACATCATGTTTCTCAGCTGTATGTGGTTTGTGAATGCATGCTACAATTTTTATGTAAATAAGTCTCTTTTCTTAAAAATGACCCAGTGTCAAGTATTTTGAAATAGTAATAAAAAACCATGTAACTATAACCTATTTATAATTTTAAAAAATTAAAAATGGGAAAAATCTCCAACAAACTACTGTGGTAAAAGCTTTATTTAAGTTGCTGCTCAATTCCATTTAATTTAATTACTGCGAAGAAATTGCTACGAGTATTATCTCCATGAATAGAAAACATCATCATTTCATCACTGAATTCTTAGTTTCTAAAGCACAATGAAAGAGGGGGCCAGTTAGGAAGTTGGCTAGAGAACTAATCTTTAAGATGTGTCAAAACATTATTAGGGCCCCAAAATATGTCTGAAAGCATAACAAGATGGTGAAAATGGTATTTCCATATCTCCCTTCCTGGAGAATAGTCTATGAGGAAGAGAAAGAAATTTATTTTAGGCTGTAGGATACCATAAAATACTATATCCCCCTCATGGGTAGTGGGTATGGTTCTCAGTGGGGCTACGGCTTTTCTGAATGGGGTGTAAGTGCATGAGACCAAGTTGATTAACCTAGGCTAAGAGGAGATAATAAGCTCCATATTCATGTAACCATCAAGAACAATGAGCATTTTCCTCTTTTCCTGGTGAAATTCTTGGCCATCACTCTAAATACATGGTGAAGATATATTTCAAAAGTGTCCCTTTTATAGGATACTCTTTTGATCATGACTTGATCCACAATCGCACCATTTTTTTTGTTGTTGTTGTTGTTCCCATGACACATAAACATTATTAAATTCTCTTCTGGTATAGTCACCACAACACTGAAATGGCTGAGGAATTTTTAAATTGCTGAAAAGTCAGGTGTTAAGGAGGCTGGGGAAATATATATAAATATATATATGCTTGTATAAAGAATGATCTGATGACTCCCTGACTTCACAGGGACAGAGATTATGTGGAAATCTACTGATGCCGCTACAGTGCTTTGACCACAGCTAGTTAAATTTTGCCAACAAGGGCCCATAAATATTTACTTGACGATGTAGGTTTTGTGAATGTGTTTCATAAACACATAGGATGGTAAGGTCAACAAAGCATGACTCAGAAAGTATTTACAGGACAGAATGTTATGATATATTTTATCAGATCCTTGATTTATAAGGAGTAGCTAGAAATGAATTTACATGATAAAATGGAGCATTTACTGCCTGTAGAGTATATAAAATACCAACCCAATCTGTAGTGTAAAAGTTTATGTGACTTTTATTTCAGGTATCTCATGAAACACTATGTCGTGAATAAGAACATTTCTAAGAGTGTGATAGCTGTGAATTCTTTTTATGATTTGTCATTCATGTGATGCAAATAGCACGAAAGCTTTTAAAGATGCCTAATTTCTCAAACATTCTTCAGGCAATTTTTTTGTCTTCAACATTCCATAACTATGTGTTATGAAATTGCTTTGAATCATATAATCTTTTGGACTGAGATTAATAACCACATCTGCCATTTGTTTACTTACATATTTGATAATAATAATGTCATATTTTTATAACACTTTCAAGGTTATGCTTTCACATCTATTATGACATTCTTTACTTACAATAGTCATACAAATACAAATCATTTCCTAGTTAGGATTAGTTCATGTAGGATATTTTTATGGAAGCATTAACTCAAATATCAGGGTTCAAATCCTGTGTGTGTGTGTGTGTGTGTGTGTGTGTGTGTGTGTGTGTGTGTTTTGTACTGGATATTGAACCCCAGGGCATTCTACCTCTGAGCTGTATCTCAAGCCCCTTTCTTATATTTAAACAGGGGCTTGATAAGTTGTTGGTGGTCACTGTAAGTTGCTGAGGCTGGCCTCAGAGCTGTGATCCTCCTGTCTCGGCCTCCCGAGTACTGCAAACATAGGCCTGCACCACTGTACCAGCCTGCTCTTTACCTATACAGAAGATAGATCAGAATACCTAACATTTATTAAGCACATACAACTGCCAGCTATTATGCTTTTCATATTTTAATCCTCCCAGTGACTCCTAACATGGAAACCTTTTATCATTTTTTTCTTTATAGGTTAGGAGATCGAGGTTTAAAGAGATTAAATAATTTGCCCAAGGTGACACAGCTTGTAAATGACAGAGCCAGTAATGGAACCCTGACCTACCTGAACTCAAATACTGATTTTAATCACAACACTGTACCTCTTTAAGCCATAGTGACTAGAGACATGGTTCCCACAGAATAAGGCTTTGCCATCAACTCTCTTGTCAACCTGAGATCTAAATTGTGGACTTCCTTGAGCCACATGGGGAGCTTAATGTTATGTTTCTTACAGCCGTCACTCCCCTTTACAGAAAGATTTGCAAAGGGTTTGTCATCTTGATTCTAACACTATCCAATCAATGGAAAAATCCTTAAAAACTGAAATATTAAATCAAAACACTTTCCAGTTTCTCAGTCTTAACATAACTAACCCCCCCCCCCAACCCAGAGGATTATGTATGTTGGATCTAAATGAAAGAAGTAAGCATCTTCCCATAATGTGATGAGAGAGAGAGAGAGAGAACCAAATAGGGTTGACCAAATAGGGTTGCCAAGGAATCATAGCATGAAGGAAATAGGGAAAGATGGAGAGTAAAGAGAGGGGCAGGAAGACAGACCCAATTGCCAAGTCTGAATGGGAAATAAGAAATATATGAAGATGAGAGGAAAACTATGGGGCAGGGACTTGGAGAAGTAATTTAGATCTAAGATGGTAGATGGCACCCTCACATGTAGTGGATTGAATTACAAGAGAAAAACCTTGAGCTTAGACTACTTAGAATTTTATAATGGGCAATAGGTATGCAAGCTTTGGCTCTGGAGAGAGACATTATCTTTACTTCTCGGGACAATAAATATACTGCCTAAGCAGAAGACCATAAGCATGCCTGGAGAGATACCACTCTATCTTTCAAGTCTGCTTACCAATAAATTTATTTGTAAGATTAAGGGGAAATTGTCCAAATCATAGAGGAGGCAATCCAGTGGGGAATGGTCAGCTAAATATAAGGCTTTTTCAGTAGTTTAGGAGACTTCATATAGGTGTTTTCATTTAGGAGGAAGACTCCAGGGTGTCTCTGACAAAGAACAGGCCTCAATGTCCCTATTTCTCCCCTAAGATTCTCATTCATACTAATCTCCTATCCCTACTCAAGTGCCAAGGCCATTGCTCTCCCTCTACTGTCACAAAACCAGCATTTCTCACACTCTTAGCTAGGATGACATTTATTTCCATCATCTCCTATTTGCGTCTAGGTCTATTGTCTGGAAGTATCAGATATAAGAGGGACTGGTGCATGTTTTTAAAACTCATAGAGACAGATTATGATGCCTTCTTTTGCCTAGATGAGCTACTGTAGAGGGCTTGGCATATCCATATGCAAATATTTATTATTCTTATAAACTATAATGACATAAATCTAATAAGGGAATCCAGGTGTCTGACCACAATGAAGTTTGAACAACTTAGATGACCTCTTAAATATTCTAAGGCCCATAGGGAATAGAAAGGAAACTTCCTGGGGTTACTGTTAGAGAAAAGAAATATGCATTATATCTATATAGCTCAGTTTTTTTTTTTCATCTGCAAAATGTTAGCAAGGAAGAAAAAAGGGAAGTAGAGTCAGAAATATTTTTGACTAGCGTCTTGAGGAAGCATTTCAAAGTTGCTACAATATCACATTCCCATGGATGCATAAGAGGTCTATTAATTGCTGGAATATAAGCTCACTATCGAGTGGCTTTTCCAATAAAAGGTAAAATGTTGCCATAATGTATATTGTTTGAATAGCCCAAAACATAGATAATTTCAAAAGACCTAATAGTACAGCCAGTCAGCTGATCTGAGAAGCACATCAGTGCTGTTTACACAGAAAAGTGTCAACAGTGGCAAGGCACTTCTTGACCAACATTCTGCCACAATCAATTCAAAATGACTAACTGTACAATTTAAAGGAAGGAACATTTATTTGCTCACAGTTTTTTGAAGATTTGGGGAATCTGTTCATGTGAGGCCAAAGTCTGTGGATCTCAGGACATGGTGGGAAGCAGAGAAGGGGAAAGCAAGGGCACTGTCCTCACATCATGGAGGATGGAAGCAAAAGAGGGAAGGAATTAAAAAACAAAAGTACAGTCCCTAAGGCCTCACCCCCAAGAACTCACCTTCTCCAGCCATACCCCACCTGCCCAGGTTACCACCCAGTAAATCCACTACAATGGATTTATCCACTGATCAGATTACTATCCTCATGTCTTAATTATATCAACTCTGAATATTATTACATGAACCTCTCAGGGGACATTGCATATCTAACCATAACAGCACCACGGAAATCCACAAGGGGGTGATCAGAGCTCTGATATCATTAGCATGCTGGGAGTGGGAGAGAGCAATGCTTTTGCAATGTGTCTTTTCTCCTTGTGACACAAGTAGGTCAACTTTTAGTGCGAGTCACAATTCTGGTATGAGGTTGGAGTATCTCCATCTGAAACACAGAGGCCTTTATTTGTGCATGGTTTATAATTGTGGGTGAGTTTCTATGTCCATTGAGATGACATATCCAGGCAGCATTCATGTCAATCTGCATGGTGTAGACCCTGACAGCTGCTTAATTCCAGTTAGTCTCATCAGAGAACTGGCACTGGCTACAGGCTTCTACACAAGTGACCCAGAGAGTTTGATCAAATCGCTATTTGTTTTCATAGTTCACAACTCCAAAGAGAAGTGTCTATAGCTTGCCACTGTGTAGTTTTCCGAATGGCAGGCCAAGATCTAGACAACTTGCAACAGCTCCGGGTATCAAGCTTCATCAAGAGGAGTATGGGTCAGAGCAAGGAGAACAGCTTTGAGTTCTGTTCACTTAACAAAATGACCAAATCTCTTTTGGTTCTTTGGCAATTGGTTCTGAGTTGAAGGCCTACAACATCCAGGTGTGCAACACTGATTCAGTTGAGATGAAGTGTCAGTGAATCAGACCCAGACTTTTCAGGAAATCTCTGTTCAAGTGATGGAGTAGGGAACACGTTCCCCTCAAAGAGAAACTATCTCATATGAAGCTGAGATACTGTGGCCAGCATGGCTCTGTTCTTGACTATACCACTTCCATTTGACAAAGAAGGCATATTGGACCCTTCCCATCTTGTTAATCATTATGACTGGAATATTAAATGTCCTCCTAAAGCTCATGTGTTGAAGGCTTGGTCCCAACACAGAGGTAGGGACATTGAGAAGTGATTGGACCATGAGGGCTCTGATCTCATGAATAGATTAATCCACTTATAGATTCATAGCTTAATGGGTTTAGGGGGAAAGGACCTTGTAGCAAAAGCAAACTCACTCTCTCTCTCTCTCTCTCTCTCTCTCTCTCTCTCTCTCTCACTGTTGCTGTCTTTCTTTCCCTCTCTGCCTGGCCACCATGAGGTAAGTGGTACTGATTAGGACACACACTCCCTACTATGATGTTCTGCCTCACCACAGGCCTATGGTGATGGAGCCAAGCAACCATGGACTGATTGTGAGCCAAAATAAATATTTCCTCTTTATACGTTCATCATATCAGTTATTTTGTCACAGCAACAGAAAGCTGACTAACATAGTCTTTGAACCTGAGCTGTCCCACCTTGAAGTGGGGATATGAGGCCACAGAGTTACAAAGTCTCCTTGAGTCAGATGTTGAGTTTTGGTAAGAACCTATCAGTAGGTATTACTGATTTTCAACAGGATGTACCTGTTAGTCATGTTGGGGAGGTCATGTGGGTAGTGGTTTTCACCCATTTTCTGAGGTTCTCATTGGCTAAATCACCAGTCACTTTGAGACATAAAGCTTAAAGCTGTCAGAAGATTGTGGGATTCCAAAAATATCAACAGTTCTATACACGCAGCTCTTCCTAATCAGAATTCTCACTGGAATTTTTGGGATGAAGAAGTACAAGCATATAACACAACAATTCCTGTTGTACATCCAGATGTAGACACAACCAAAATATTATATTGGCCCAAATGGCTTCACCCACAGGCCACAAGAGTTCCCCTCACCTCTAAGAAGTTTCATTAGCTCATATAACATGCAGAAAAGGGAGACATGAAAAATTTTCTTCTTCTATTTTTCAAATACACCACCTACCTTCATGCTTCTCTGTGCTGTTTTTTATGCAATTCCCTCTGCCTCATATGTCCTTCTCACCTCTCCTCACCTGTCAAGTTTCATCTCTTTTACAGCCCAGCTCAGGTGTGGCATTTTCAGTGAAAAGTATAATAGCCACACCCATGCACATACATGCTTACCCATCAGGCTTCACATTGCCCATTTCTGTTATGGTAAGAATCTCACTACATTATATTTATTTGTTTACATAACTTTCTACCCAGTTAGCTTATGAAGTTCTTAGGGGAGAGGCCATATCTTGCTCATCTTCCTACATGGTGGCTGGCACCATGTGTGCTTACTGAGCAACCTTCTGAGTGAGGGACCAAATATTGAGGAATAAGCCAGCCCCTTTTGGAGTAGCACCCAATTTTCCTTCCACTAGTTTCTGACATCCAACTAGTATAGTCTAGATTCTGTCCTGTTTTACAGCAAAGTAAAATGTATTTATTTATCAAAATCTGAGTATAATAAAATAATAATACTAGGAAAACACTGTAGTTAATAGATTAGATTATTGATATGATACTAGAAGTAACAGGATTGAAGTCAATTGGCTTAAAATCATACCTATTGCTAACTTCATTTAAGCAGACTTATGTCTGGTAGGCAAATAATAATAACAAGATTTCATATGCATTCATTAAGTATTTACAGTATTATATACAGCATATATTAATGGCTAACCAAGTTTCTGGTTGTGTCAACTACTAGCTGTGGTCAAGTTATCTAAGTTTTCTCGATCTCAGTTTTTTCCTCTGTTCAGAATATTTAGTAATAGTGTTTACCTTAAAAGATTATGAAAAAATTAAATAAGTTAGTATCTTTAGGGAGCATAGAATATTGCCTGTTAACACTGTTTACCTAATGAACTACCCATCAAATAATTGATTCAGGATGGGGATCCAGGAAAAAGTGGCACTAATTAACATAGCATCAATAGGAACTTTATGCTTTATTGTATATTTTACTCTTATTGTACATTTTAATTTGGTCCTGAAACACAATTATGAGATAGGCATTGCAGGTAACATTTCTTTATTTTGTTTGATAGTGAGGAAACAAGTTCTCAGAAACATATACTGACCTAATAATTTTCACACAACTTGTATTGATTGTGTCAAGACATTTAGCAGCATTTCTTTAAGCTATTGTCTATACCGATTGTACCTAACCACATTATCTTCATTTAATGTCTCAATCCAAATAGAGCTCAGTGAGTCTGCTCATTGTTACTATATCACCTTCAAATAATTCTCGAGGCTTTAAACAGAAATAAACTATCCAAAAATTCCTCAATATGTATAAAAATTGTACCCTAATTTTTCAGTTCAATTTAAAATATATCAGAAATTACAAACAACTGTGGTAAAATTGATGAGTATATGTTGAATTATTGTGGCATTGAATTCTTTTTTGGAAATAGGATTGTACATAAAAAATGTAAGAATGAATTTTGGAAGTCAGTACCTTTTGACCAAGGGGCTTATGATGTTTTACTCTCTTTGCTCGGTGTGTGTCTTGGGCTACCTCTAACCTCTGCTTTTGTTTCTGTTGTTGTTTGTACCTTCTGTGCTCCATGCTGTTTTTGCTACTCCTCTAACTTAGCTGTTGTTTCTCTTGAGACTGGTTCTGAGTCACTGCATGTTTCAGAGGTTTACAGGCTTCATTCAGCAGTAACTTGACATGTTTATTGTGACTGGGGTTTACTGCCTTTTCCCAAAAATGGCCATACACTCACATTTAACCATTTTCCAGTGATCTTTCTTCTTTTTCATTTCAAAGTATTTTTCTGATTTTTTTTCAAAGAGCATCCCATGGTAAATACACACATTTAACTACTTTGGCTCTCTTGTGGCCAAAAACCACTCAGTATTTGCTTGTTTCCAATGGCTCACACAGCCTTCTTTTACTGATTCTATAGCATGGGAGGGACTTTTATCCACCCTTCCTTCAGGAAATCCTGTTTTGAGCTGAAAAGAAATGCTGCTGAGCAGAACCACCTAAAAGTCAACTCCCTTCAGGAAAGAGCAAAATTGTGTTTTTCAGACACTTCATTTTGTAAGTACATATTGGGCAAAAAAAAAAAAAAATGTCTTAATATGTTCAACTTCTTCTATGTTCAGTTGTTAACCAGGCATCACCTGTGATTTAAAAATATATACAAGTGAGACAGAACAAAATGAGAGATGTGTCATAAATAAAACATTTTGTTTGAATAGCAGGGTAGCTCTGATTTGGAATATGCCATAAATATCAGTATTTGGTATTTACACACTTATTCAGTATGTTTTTATTCAGTGGTAGGTATGTTTGTGAAACCAGGTGATGGTTGTTTTAGTCTTAAAAATAGGGGAAGAAGTTAACTTGAATAACTTGAATGGCTTCTCCCACTTTTTTAAGAGTAGGGAAAAGGAAAAATGGATAAATTGAGAAGGGAGCTTCAAACATTTGCATTTTCTTAAAGAGAGTAGAGCAATTAACACCCACAAAGTGTTGGGGTCTTAGCCCGGCAGGCCCAGAGAGACCTCGCCTCAAGATGGCACCTGGCAGAGTGCCAGGAGCGGCTGCGGGTGGTAACATCCTAGGGCTGTGCCACGCTAGAGCACATGCACCAGCACACCTGGCTCGTGGCCTGCCCAGGTGAGGGCTGTGTGTAGGCACCTCACGTGTGGAACCCTGTGTGGCTTTAAGAGTCTCCACCTCTTGCCCTAGGGAGAGAATGGTCGGTGAGGATGATGGTGGGATGGACGACTACTATTGCGAGGAACGGCTATGGAGAACGAGAGTGGGATGAGAGAGACGATTGCGGCCAGAGAGATGGTTACTGTCAGGGTTAAGAGAACGATTACTGTTACTGTCACTGTTACTATTACTGCTTGGGTAATGTCCTCAGTCCCAGAGAGAGAGAGAGACAGACAGAGAGACAGAGAGAGACAGAGACAGAGAGGGAGGTATAATAAAGAGAAGCTTGAACCAGCAACATATGGTTATCATCTCCATTGGAGCCTCACGGTTGAGGGTCCAGCTCGGGGGGGCGATAACAAAGTAGATGTTTTATTTTTTCCATTTAGGCTTAACTTATCTTAAAACAATCAAAGGATTATTTTAACCATTTAAAAGTTCAAACTCTCACACCTTAAACAAATAAAATGTTGAAATTACTGGTTGCTCCAAAATGGTTTTATAGAGAACTCATCTAACCAAAAATTGGCATTGAATTCAGAAAATTCTATCATTTTGAGCAAAGCATTCAGAGGGCCTGGAAGGGGTAGGGCAGAGAAAGGAGGAGTTTCACAGCAACTACAGAAACACCCCTTCCTATCTCTACAGGGTTGAGTAAAGATCTGGTCTTAGTTTCCTCACGAATGCTCCCAGGACCCCCCTGCATGGAGATCTAGGATAGTACTAACCCCCTTTGCCATAAGTATAGTTCTAGCATCACCCATCACACTTGTCCAGAAGTATCCCATAAGCCCAGGTCCAGACGTTTTTCATTATCATATTGATAGAACAGCTCTCAGAGGTATCAGGCAGCCCTGATACCTCTGAGAGCCATGAGTTCTATGACCTTATCAATGGGGGGGCACTGCCTCTAGTTCCCCCTTCTTTGCCACTCTGCACTCGATGGAGCATTACACCTGCACTCTGGGTTTTCTGCACTCCTCCTATTCTTTGTGTTGAGAACATTGAGGTCAGAGTGGCCCGCTTTCTTACTCCTGAGTGCTCACGAGGTAAAAATCTAAATTTGGACACTTTCTTGAGAAGTCTGGCCACTGCAGTGAGTCTCATACCACCACAAAAAATGGAGCTGAGCCATGATGCCCTTTGAGATTGGACATGAGTTCATCCATCAAAGGAGGCCAGCCCATTCAGCACATTCGTTTACACATCCTTACTAACCAGTCCCTATAGGCATTTGTGTTTGACACAATTGAATGGCAAGATCATCTCATTCGAATTACAATGTTTGCAAAAAATTTCTTATTGAGTAATAAATGAATATAAATGTGCACATATTCATATACATCTCAATGAATTTCCTTCTTGCTGGGGTTCTGGTGATAGATCCACAAACTCATGTATGCTAGGCAGTGTTCTACCACTGAGCTACACCCTACACCTTACAGAATGAAAAACAAAAACAAAAACATGTAATCAGCATTAAGATAAAAAAATAAAATGTTACATGCATGCCAGGTGGTCTTGTATGTTCTTGCAATGACTATTCACCCCAGCAATACTTTCCTGACATCTAACTGGCCCTGGTTTTGACCACATTTCTGGCATATTTACCAAGTATTTGAATTTATGTTTCCTCACTTGATTATTACAACACTAGGAGATAGGAGGGCTGGGAAGTTAACCAGACAAATAATACCTCTTTATTCAATGCCATTTTTCATTGCCTTCAAGATGACATTCCATAATTTGGAAAGGGTATTTTGTGAATAACCTAAACAAAATCCACCCGAAAATCCTCCGATCTTCCTGAAATAACTGAACTTGAGGCATTATATAACAGATAATAAAACCCAGCCCACTGAGAGTGCCTGTTATTTTAAGCAGTGGGAGCCTCAACCATTGCTGAACTCCTCTTTCCCCTGAAGCCTGTATTCATGTTTCTTGTTTTGAGGGCTCCTGGGTGCTGCTCTGATTAGAAGTGAAGAATACAGTTGTTGGAACTTTTGCTGCAGCTGTATGCTTGGCTCTCAAAGTTCATATATTACCAGGATATTGCAATGCCTCTGAAAATACATAAAGCATTATTGTTATGCTTAGCATGAGCCATGTAATACTTCCATTTGGGGAATTTATTTTGATGGAAATAGCTCATTAGACCAGAAAATGCCTATTTTTTCATTTCATTTTTTTTTAAATATCTGTGCATGTTTGCATAGCAGGTACAGTTAAAAACCCAGTGCAGCAAGATGTTAGTTCTTTTTTCTCCCCTTTCAAAAACAATACCAGAAAGGGGAATTTATATATAATATAACATAATTTACTCAAATATGAATGCATATAATTTTTGCATCCTCAAGTGTTAATTATAGAGGAATTTACAGTAATTTACAATGCATTAGAAGATTATTTTTGAAGAGAACTTAGCCAAAGCCAATGGTAACTTCAGTTCTCATTTATAATAATGGAATAACTGCATTGAAACCTGATTTTTAAAATTTTAATCATGTAATTGAAAAATAACATTTAACATACCCCCAAACCTGATGAACTCATTAAAAAGCTTTTTATTTGTTATTTTATAATATTTATAATAATTACATTTTGAACAAAAATTGTAGCCATTTTTTCTTTACTACTTTATAGACTAACAAATAGAAGTAGAGTTGTTTCTTAAATTATGTCACTCTATGTGTCCAAATAAACTGAAAATATATGGGATTACAATGCTTTATGCTTCTTGTTAAGAAATTATATAACTATGAACTTGCACTGTATTACATCTCAAGAATTAACAGCGAGGCATTTTTATTTTTTCTGAAAGAAAACTTAAGGTTTCCCAAGGTTGTTGTAAGGAAGCTTAATCAATTTTTTGAGCAGGGTCAGGTGAATTTTAAGGTGTTCTTTTTGGGGATTTTTCTATATTGAACCCCATTGTCCTCCTAAATATATCCCTGATCTTAATTTTGCCCTGAAAAATGTGTACGGTATTCTTCTGATTATTCCATTTTGATCCAATTATGTACATATAGTCTTTACCTTTATAACTTGCAGTGCAGTTGAAATTAGGCATTCAGACAGGATTTATTAAAGGATAACAAAATGGAAATGCCTAAACTAGACTACCTGGCTTATGGGGTAGAACATAATTTTAGCTTGTATTACATTATGGGGTTACTATACCCAGAAGACATGTGACTACTGCTCCCTTGGAAACATCTTTATGAACATCGAGAACTCATGTTGTCTGTCAATGGGAAGATCCAGAGACAGAGATATAGTTGCATCTTTTTCCTTTCTTGTTTAAAGGCAGAAAGAGCAATTGGTTGGAAGATCAATCTGGGCAGACCTCATCTTCCAGTAGAAGGTCCTTCAGTTCTGTGCTATATTCCTTGCTACACTCTGGAGAAACGGGGTGAATTTAGTCTTTGCCAGGGGGAAAAGTATTTTGGCCTTCATCAAACTAAAATTCTTGACAAAAAATTTGCATACGTATGCAACACAGTCATCTCTGATCCTTTTCTGACTATGGGACTTGCTACTTTGTGCCATCCTGTTCCCTTTTCTGAGGCCCCACTCTCTGATGAGGCTGCTTCTACTCTTCCTATGTTAGCTGCCAGTTTTGCTATGACCAGGTTTTTATGGAGTGAGCTCCCTTCCCTTAGATAAAAATATAATTTACTTATCAAGTCCCTATTATAACTTATAGGCACAAATTAATCAGATGAAGAAAGATGGAGTTGGCTGACTTATGTATCTGAGAGGGATACTGGGTGTCTTTACTCCTCTGTTGCTAACACTAAAAAATCACAAAATCACAAATATATATATATATATATGTATATAATCACAAATATATACATATATATATATATATATATATATATATATATCAGAGAGAGAGAGAGAGAGAGAGAGAGAGAGAGAGAGATCTATCTTGGCAGAGAAATCTATTTTGGTTCACAGTTCTGGGCGAACTTTGACGAACTACTTCTAGTGATAGCCTCCTTGGTAGCAGAGCCCCAATGCAGCACAGGGCATTACATGGTCAGAGACAGTGGGTACACAAACAATCTAGCCAAAATGACTTTTATAGAGGTCCCACTCTCAAGATGATTCATTAACCTGTTAATAAATTGATACATTTATTACATTTAAGAAGGCAGAGCTCTAATTACTTCTTAAGGCTCCCATCTGGCCCCTCCTCTTAATGTCTCATCATAGGAATTAAATTTAAACATGAGTTTTAAAGAAAACGAACCATGTTCAAACCATAGCAGCGCTCATTTACTTCCAGGACAGGACTATTGGGTTTGCTTTATGCCATAGCTTTACACATTGAAATGACCACTGTTGAGGGTCAGTCCCAAAGATATGGGAGAGAGCCTGGAACCAGAAGAAGAGGCAGCCAGAATAAGAAATGTTGCTGACTGACAAAAAAAACAAAACAAAAATCAACTGTCAGTTCGTTTTGTAGAGTGTGCATGCATCCTGCTCCATCTTTCTAGGTCATGAGGGTCTAGTTTTTCCTCCTTTGGAATTTGCCTTGAGGAAATCATACTTGCCCTGAATATGTTCTCATATGAAGGACATGTGTTGCTAAGAAAAACATGGCAACACTGCTTCTGCACCATTTCTTTTGAAATGATATCTCAGATATCATTTTATTAAAGGTGCACTTATCCTGCTTTTAAACATTAGTCATTTCAAAGAGCCTCCATGTTACCTAAAAATGTTCTATCTGTGGAAAAATGAAGCCTGGTTCTTTCATCAGTATTTCCTTTCTGAACTTCAAATGTCTCTCTTGATGGTAATATACATACACACACACACACACACACACACACACACACACACACACACTTTAAAATTAGTTTGCCTTGCTATAGTTACAAATAGACAAGTAGGGTCTGTAAATTTTTTTTTTTTGAGAAACTAGAAAAAAATAATGCTTCCAAGATGTGTGTATTTCAAAAGAGTTCAAAGAATATTCTCACAGTAAGACAGAACATCTCTTCAGAAAGCAAAACCAAAATTCATTAGAATAGAAAGAAAATATTTGTTTACCCATAGATTGGTTATCTTCCTTCAATTTTCCCCCCAATACTTTAACCTCAGAAACTATTTAAAGTGGCTAGGGTTTTTTTTTTTTTTTTTTTTTTTGTGGTACTGGGGATTGAACTCAGGGGCATTCTACCTCCGAGCTATATCCCTAGCCCTATTTTTTTATTCTTTATTTTGAAACCGAGTCTCACTAAGTTGCGGAGGGCCTCACTAAGTAGCTGAGGGTGGCCACGAACCCGGATCCTCAGGTCTCAGCCTCCCGAATGCTGGGATTACAAGCATGCGCCACCACGCCCGGCTTACAGTGGCTAGTTTTATTTAAAGTGGCTAGTTTGGCAAAATGATAGTCACAAAACACATGAATTTAGCAATATGATTAATTTCATGGTAGCACTAGCATTGAGGAAGAAAGTGGCCTAAGTAGAGAGAATAATCATGCTGTGACCCAACTCACCTGTGTTGTGGAGCGTATGCTACTTTGTCTGGAAGAATGTTTTTACAGTGGTATATTTTATGCCATTAATTTAGAGAAAGGGATGTCCAGGTACGTTTTTCCATTAAGATTAAGCATTCAGACAAAGGAAAAATGACTCCCCCCCAAAAAAATTTGTTGCAGATAATCAAAGGAAACAGGAGTATTTTTTTCTTTTTTTTTGTAATAGCACTAGAGAGCTATCACTATTGACGTGTACTATATTGAATACATCTTTGCCTTCTTGAGACCACAGATTATTCCTTTTGTGAGAAGAAATTTCCACTAATTCCAAACATTGCTTTAGAAAGGAAACTGACTAATTTCCATAAAATAATTCAGAGAAAGCCAATTAGCTGACAACTCTCTTGTTGAAAGCCAATTTGCCAAATGACCAATTTACCTAAAGCTAACTTGCTAAAAATCAATTTACTGAATGACTTATTCTTCAAGTTATTGAAGATTGAAAACTAATTTTGGTTCCACCATTGTTCCCACTTCTGCCACCAACCCTGGTAACCACCCTTGCCCTGGATCAGGTATTTGCCTCTAGTGGTAAAACATCACAAACTTTGCAAAGCCTTTTCTTTTCTTTTTTTTTTTTTTTTTTTTTGCGGTACTGGGGATTGAACTCAGGGGCATTCTACCTCCGAGCTATACCCCCAG